>JAQIXL010003503.1:0-10240 GCA_034700245.1 Poikilolaimus oxycercus
ACTCGAACTGAACCCCGCTTATTTTTCGACGCCATCGTGTTCTCCGCAACGAGAGCTACATTTTGGTATGTGGAAGTTCCGTTGCTTCTCGCGAAATCGAACATAAAGAGGCCTGTTCCCGGCAGGATCAAAAAAACTCGATTTTCTCAGAAACTCTGTCTTAACTGCTGGAGCCGGCTTTTCTAGTGGCGCGACGTCGGATGGCATCGATATCTGAAAAATAAAGATTTTTTTTCTTGAATTCAACCGATCCAACAAAGATCCAAATTCGTTGATTCGAGCAGAAGAAGTTGGAGATAAGATGGCGAATCACCGGCGATGTGGCAAGTAAAATCCACGGCTGCACGGCGAAAATAAGCTCGTTGAGGATAAATCTTTAGTTTGATCGGTTAGAGCTCAATTTTAAAAATGACCGACCGAAACTGTATAATGATCATTTGCGTGCCATAATCATCAGTATAAAGACGATATTGATAATAAACCATGGCGATTAAGTCGAGAAAAATTGGAACGAAGAAGAGTACGCCAGCAAACAGAAGGCGAATTTCGTTCTGGATTTTTTTATCAATATTTACTTTTCATTTTCCTACTTTTCTCTCGCTGATCAATTTGACATCTTTCATTTTTTGAACGACCACGAAAGCCCTGGCGTAAAACCAAATACTAATAACCGAAACTGTGGTGAATATCACCATGAACAGATAGTTTCCGACCTGAAACCAAATTTAAGACATAAATTGAGAAATCTTACAATGGTCAAACCCGGCTGAAAATCGCGCATGTGCATGATTTTCAGCTGCGGGTGGTACTCGCAGATGAAATTCGGCTTCTCGGTGAAAAACTGGAAGCGCGTAGCTAACGGCGCGAGATATTCAATAACTGTGGCAACAGCCAAGTTGCGATTCGTCCAGATCTGAAGAGAATTTTTATTTGTTTATCTATTTATGTTTTTTTTATTTTTTTTTAATCTTATTGTACCTTGTTAAGTCTGGATTCCGGAACGAACGCGGAGTAACGATTCAAGGCGAGTTTCATGTTGCCAACAATAACCACCTTGGAAAGAGTTGAAAATTAAAAGAATTTTTGAACCATTTTAAAATAAGTGAGAAAAAATGCCTGAAGGAAGGGGCTCAGCCCCGTTTCTCCATCATTACAAAGCTCCAAGTATCGGTATGCCCGAGCTCGAATCAATTCCTGTACGAAGAAGTGACAAAAATCTGCTACAGACTGAAATTCTTTTTTGCAAAATTTGAACGTTGATAAACCATGATAACGACCATTTTGAAGAACATTTGAGAGAACAAATTATGCTTGCGATTATTGAACACGATCAGGAGAATTATGAAGGCGTAGAGGAGAAAAGAAATCCATGAAAAGGCCATGACGGCAATTTCATTCGCAGGCAAGAACGGCCGCTCAGAAAATGAAGAGTTCATGCTTGTGTCAAGAGATTTCCCTTCGAGCAAACCCAAATTGCTGCTTGACTTCTTGACCCCCCCCCTCGGAGCAAGTAACTACTTGTTTGAGAACGTGAAATTCTAGAGTTTTCTTGCGAGAAAGTTCTCGCCTCCACTTGTATTGTAGCGTCGTTCTCGGTGCCTCAAATGAGGGGCTTTATCTCCAAAGTGAAATCTATATTCCATGATTTCGGAAACAAATGCAAGTTGGTACCACTGTTATTCTCGGTCGGTCTTATCCAGCAGTGGCAGGCGAAAATAAAAAAAATTCCTAAAGGGAAGTGAACAATTTCAACTTGCGTCATTTCGCCAAAGAAAGCGCACTTTAACCCCCACTGATTGCTCTTTCAAAATTGTCGGTGCCCTTCTTGAAAATGGCATGTTGAATGCAAACTGAAGACCCGAGGGGGTGATTTCGAAGCTTGTTCGTGTTTGCGACTGCCCCTCGTACCTGGTACGAGGTTGTACGGCTCCGACAAAATTCGAACCCGCCATTATGAGAACACGGAAAGCTGAGGAATTATGCGCGACAATTTTATTTTCGATCAAGAAAAAAGATTTGAGGTTGCTGCTCGCTAGTTGACGTGTTCATCGCTACAAGAAACTTCCGTTTTGTGTTGAAAGAAAAAAAAATGCTGCATGATCCGTGTGGGAAGAAAATTGTCGGGGGCACTGAAAGAGTTCGACTTGAAATTCTAGGGGCAGATAGAGGCTTCATCCAGGGTGGGAAAACAGGCGGGCTGCCCGCGGCCCGGCCCGGGCCGGCCCGTTACCCACCCTGGCTTCATCTACGCCCGCCTTCTATCACGTGGGGTCAAACACCGGTTCAAGACTTTGGGTGGCCAGGTGAAATGAGAACGCTTGCTAGGGGCAAGCAGCAAATGATATCATGTTTATGGCAAAGATTGCTGACTTCTCAGTCTTTTCATGTTCTTATGTCGTTTGAACTTGGGCTCTCGACTTCATTATGACTGGGTGGTTGGCAAGAAGGTCACCTTTCACTCTTTGAAGAAACGGCGCAGGATCTCACAAGGGCCTTCTTTTTCCTGCGTTATTGCACGCTGGCAATGTCTCTCTTTTCGGCTAAATGTCGATCTCTTGCCCTTTCCTCAACCGGCGATGCACTTTCACCATCTTCGACTCCATAATTTTGAGATTTTTTCGCAGTAGTTTGCCTTTTTTCTTACGTTGCAGCTTGAGGCAAACCCGGGTTAAGTGGTGATTATGAACTAGAGGTTGTCCCTTCAAATTCTAGGTTTGCATGGTATTTGTTTTCAGAAAAATTCGATTCGCCCACACATAACTGGCGTCAGAGCAGTTGTTTCAAAACTCCTGGTGGTCACTCCGAAAGCATTTTACAGAAACATTGAACAGACGGCACGGTTGCTTGTGCTCCGTCATCGTGATGACTGCCCTTTCCGTCGTCCAGACGACTTGACCTGGGAAGAATTCGCAGATTGGTTTGTCTGAAACCTTCAAGGTCTGGGAATAAAAGGCAAGCGGCAGACGTCTCGACCATTACTGGCGGAGATGTGGACGGTCTGGTTGCTTCCCGTCTTCCTCACTCTCGGGCTTCAAGCTCTTCCCAATCGAGACCCGACTCTTGCCCCAGTTCAAACGACCACGACTCTCCCCGTCGATAAGAATCCCCAGAAGAGAGACGCTGTCGAAGATGCCCGGGATGCTCACGAAGAGTTGATGCGTCTGTCTATTGCTCAAATCAAGAGCTTCTTGCCCTGGGAGTGGGTGGACTTTGTTGAGAATGTAAGTTTTGAAGACTTTTCAAGGAGAAATTGTTTTAGCTGGAAATCCAGCAGCTCGAAAGACTGAGAGAACTGGTGGGAACGGAGATTATCCAGCCGTTATGGAATGCCTTCAACGTGAGTGATCGAATTTGGTCTTGAAGAAACATTTATAGGACGAGCGCTACCGAATGGCGGACATGGGGTCAATCGTCATCAACGGCTACGCAGGCGTTCTCAGCTTACTTGAGGACGACGTCGTTGTGGGCAAGCTTGAGCATCTGGTCTTCAAGCTCGGTGAAGCGCATCCTATTTACTGGTTCAATCAAGCGACTTTCAGGAAGGTCGGAGAGGTACGGTAACTTGGCTTACATGTGTTTCAGTTTATCGATGCGACCAGGTCGATGATGCTCTTCAATGATCCCCGTCCCTTCGAGAGATTCGCTACGGAATTGAAGGTTTGAGGTTACTGTAAGAAGAATTTTTTTTCTTAGTCGAAGGGACATCTGGCTATCATCGACGAGTTCGAACAATATTGGCTGGAGGATCCGCTGCCGAATCTGGGCAATCTCTTCCGGCACCCGGTCTATCATTCCGTCATGAAGGCTTTTGTCAATGGCCTCCTCGAGGAGTATGATCGAAGGACTTTGAAGTGCATTTCCGACTCGAAGGGTGGATGTGCTGATGATCTTCTTTAGTTGACCTTTATTGTCATAAACTGATTTCTTGTTGACTAACTAAACATTTGAGGCCTTGAAATCAAATGTCGGGTGTTAGCATTTGGAGCAAAGAGCGAAAACGGCACGTGATTTCCTTCCCTCACCCGCCCTTCGGGGCATGTTTTGCCCTTCCACATCATGCGCGTTATTTATGTTTCGCCCGTTTTGCCATGAGAGGGCGAGGAGGTGAGAAGCGTGGAGAGAACTTGAAACCTGCCCGATCTTATCTTTTCAATCCAAGAAGAGTTCTGCATCTTCAGGTAAAGTCTCGATTCCCTTCAAATAAGACTCAAAGAAACGAAGTCGAACGCTCTCTGACGTTATTTACAACGAACTCCGTCGTGACGAAGCGGGGGATGCCATCGATTGTACGGAGTCGTTTTGGCTGTGTGAAAGGTGAGGAGAGACCGCACCCAACCTGTTCTTCCTCCTACGGGGGGTTCCGCGACGACGTCCCCAGCTGGTGCCCGCGCGCGCAATAAGAAGAAGACCTAAAGGGGAAAGGGGAAGAGACATGAGAAGGTGAGAGAAGAGAAGTCAAGTGAGGAGAAGGAGGAGGAGGCCGCCGGGTGTCGTTCTCTTTTCCGAAAAACCGAAACCGGGCACTTTCCTTGCCTCTTTCTACCTGCCCGTGGCGCTTCGTCGTGGAAGCTTCTCCTCTTTCGTTGCTGCGCTGCTTCAATAAGCCCCCGAGGGCTCCATTTCACTATCTTCTCTCTCTTCGGCTAAAATCTCTAGTTCAAGATGCCACCTCGTGTTACTCATCCCAGCATGGCTGATCCGCAGTATCGATGCTGCTGTGGAAGAAGGGATGTCAAGGTTTTGAATTCATCGAAAAAAAGAGAAAAAAATTTAGCAAGGAGCCTGGTTGATAACTCTTATTGAAGCGGTGATCCTCGGATTTTGTATGATCTTCAGCAGTTATGCTTATTTTGGAACGCCGAATAACTTCTCGATCTTCGCATATATTCTCTACATGCTAGTGGCATATGGCCTTGCACTCATTGCTGTCCTCTGCCTCTTCGTGGGCTTGATCAAGGAGAATGGACGATATCTTCTGGCCTATGTTGTTTTTATGGTTTGTTTACTTTTTTGTTGATGGTTTGTTAATTTGTTGACATTTAGGTCCTTCAAGTGATTGGTCTAATAGTCGGCATGGTCTTTGCTGTTCTTTTCCTGATCCGAGCTCATAATGCAACGACCAGGAGCAAGCTGGAAGAAGCCGAAGTTGTGGCAGAGAAGAATCATGTGGCGTCGACGGCTTTGACAGTTCTTTTCATTGTCGGCGTTGTGGGATTGGGTATTGGTGCGGTGGTCAGCATCTGGCAAGCTGTGGTCATCACCAGCTGCAGCAAATATTTCAACGCCCTTCATCGAGCTGCACCCCCGTCACCCAATCCAACGACCACTTCTGAGTCTTGATGTTTTGAGGCATTGAAGAGTTTGATAACGGGTGCTATGCAGGTATTTTTCTGGCCATTTATGAGTGTGTGATAATAAAAAGAGTCTAGTCTCTTCAAAAACAGGAGAATTGTTTTTTTTTTCTTGCTTTAGTCTTATCTTCCTTGACTAGATAAGACTACTTCAAAGGGACTAGTAGACAATATTTGCCTTTAAATGAATATCAACAGGTGCGTGTAAGTATAAAAAGCCCGAATAATCTCACCGTGGAGACGTCTCCAACTGTCGATACGTCCAACCAGTGGGACAGGGATCGACTGGTGGTGGCGGACAAGTGGTCGTCGTCTCTGCCGTCGTGGTGGTCGACGTGCTTGTTGATGTAGTGGTACTTCTCGAAGTAGAAGTTGAAGTCGAGGTCGAGCTCGAGGTTGTCGTAGGCATAGAGGTGCAGGTCGTAGTCATTGTGGTCGTCGTGGTCGAGCTTGGGTTTGTGGTTGTCAAGCCAGTCGTGGAAGTTCTTCTAGAGGTCTTGGGAAAGACGGTCGTCTCAAATGGGATGGTCTTCAGACATGCAAGAATGAGTGGAAAGTAGACTAGTTGGAGGAGAAGAAGACTGACGACGCCCATTGAATCACTAGATCGAACGGAATGACGATCCCCTTTTCTGAGATCGTCTCTGCAATCCACCCAGACAGCCGCAGGGACGCCCATCTCCGTAAGACCGATCAACCTCTTGAACACCCTGTATTCTTAGGTTTTTGTCGATGTTTTACGGCACAGCCACGTCGCATCTTCAGTGCAGATTGCCTTTGTTGTAATCAAATGTCATGCCAAGAGATCGTCGAAGCGCGAAGTGTCTTCTTGTGCACCGGGCTTCGCTTTCGTTCGATGAAACGGAGCAAAAGGGGTGTTTGTGTCTCTTCGTTGCTTCCCACATCTTCTTCCGTCTCTCAATTTACGATGAAAAGAGGTCAAGACAAAAGACGAAGAGACGAGAATGGACTTGGCGTGCGTGACTGCACGTAGCACCGAAACCCAACAACGAATCTAGAGAACTGACTATACCAGCATGCCAAACGCTATAAGCAGAGATCCAAACAGAGTAATTTTCTCTCTCTCTTCTTGAAGATTCTGGGATGCACCGAGAAAACAACTCTCACTCATCATCTTTCCCGAGATGTCCTATTCTGCTCGTCCATCAACACACGAAATGACTCATGAGCTTTTTATCATTTGAGATCTACGCCGTTGTGCACCTTCACATCAACTCTGACAGGCGACAACAAAAATAGCTTCTAAAATAGAAGAAACAATTCACAAGAATATTGACTGATAATGTCCTAGTCTGGCAAATCTCTCTCACTTCAAAAGTCGCAAAGTAGATAGCACAGGCAACAAAAAGACAAAGGAATAAATAATGCTCGAAGAAGAAGAAATAAGAATGAGGCAAACTCTCAACCCTCCATGGTGGTGTCATTCTGACCTGCCTGCTTGTACTTCGTCAGGTCGAGGGTGAGGACGCCCGAGACGGTGCAGTTAGCTGGCTGCGGGAAGATTCCAACGAGGGCATCCGCCTTGTTGTAGAACTCCTCCTTCAGCGAGATGACGATCACTTGGAAATCGTCACGAGACTTGTCCACGATGTAGGCTGCCACCTGAAACCAAAGGATTTCAATCAGCTTACTCAACCGACCTTTCCAATGTTCGTGTTATCCAAAGCAGCGTCGATCTCATCGAGGACGAAGAAGGGCGACGGATTTCGCGAGTGGACAGCGAAGAGAAGGGCAAGTGCAGCGACGGTCTTCTCTCCTCCCGACAAGTTGTCCATCGGTCGGAATCTCTTGCCCGGCGCCACACAGTTGTACTGAATGCCCTCGAGGTAGGGCTCTTCCATGTTGTCCGCACCGAGAAAGGCTTGAGCACTGTCGTTGCGACTCAGTGCCTGGAAAAGAAAATGATCAGCACAATAATTCACTCAAACCTTGTAGATGTCGTCAATCTTGGCAGCCACAGGCTCGAAGCACTCTTGAAAGCGACGATAGCGCTCGGTCTTGATCTTCTCGAAGGCTTGTCGAACCTTGCGCGCTTTCTTTCTCGCAGCTTCGCATTCCTCCGTTGTTTCTTGCTCCTTCTCACGAACTTGCTCCATTCTACAATTTAGACGTTTTGCATGAACAAAGGAATAAGCCTCTGATTGGCGCGAAGATTCGGGGCGTTGAGCTTCGAGAGATGAGCTTGCTGTTCAGCGATCTCCTTCGTCATCGTGTCGACCTTCTTCTTCACTTCATCGTCGCCATCGAGCTCCTTGAGGTTCTCGGGCAACGTCTTGAAGTTCACTCGGATCTTTGCCTCGCGATCTATTTGCTCTTGCGAGAGAGCAGAGGCCGAAGGCTGAGTCGGATCATCTGCAAGCATTTGCTGTTGAAAAGCCTAAGAGCCTGCTTACCATCTTCATCTTCGGCATCAATGTCAGCCAGACTTCCAGAAATGAGAGGAAGAGCGATCAGGTTGATCTTCGCTGCATGAAGGAGTGCGTGACGATCGCTGAGCTTGCGAGCCACGGCTTGCTCCACGGCAAGAACTGCCTTTTCACCCGCTGTCACTTCCTTGCCGACGGCGAGCGCTTCCTTCTTTAGACCCAACACTTCGTTCTCGCCTTCTTCCACTTCGGCTTTCTTCTCCATTGCCTAAAGAGACCGATAGCTACAATTTAACAACAGCTCCAAACCTTCATCTTCAACTTCTCAAGCTCCGCCTCCAAGGCTGCGAGCGCCTTGCCCTCTTGCTCCTCCTTCTTCTTCAGACTTGTGAGATCCTTGTGGAGCTTTTTCACCTTGTCAGCCTAACAGAAGATGTCTTCCAACTCATAACCAAACCTCAGCTTTGGCCCGCGCCGCCTTGTCATCAGACTTGAGATACTCGATCTCGTTGCGAATTCGATCCAGTTCGTTGTTGAACTCTTTCAACTTCTCCTGAGCCTCTTCGTGGAAGCGCATCTCGCGCTGTTCGTACTGACGAATGTCATCGATACCGATTCGACGACAGAACTCGGCAAACACCTAAATACATTCAGCTTTCAAATTTTCAAGGAAGCTAGTTCGATCAGGAAAAGAACGAACCTGGTCCGCCACAGCATTGGTCTGTTGTTCGAGCCGCTCGATCATGACCTGACGTTCACGCATTCGTTCCTCGATTTCCTCGATCTTCGGCGGGATCACCGAGAGTTCCGAGTTTAGCGCCTCCAACTCGTTGCTCAGACGCTGGATTGTCTCGTTCGTGGCACGATTGCGATCACGACGGATCATCCTAGATACAATTTCTTCTTTAAAAGCTCTCAACTTACTGGATCTTGTTTTCTAGACCGCTGATCTGGTTGCGCTTCATCTCCACGTCCAACTCCTTCCTGCGAGTTCGGTGGAGAGACTGCGTCTCTTCCGTGAGGACAGCTTTCCTCTCTTTCAGTGACCTTGAATATCACAGTTTGCAACTTTCGTAGATACTCACTTCATCAGCTTATCGTCCCACTTCTTGGCCTTGCCCTTCAGCTCACGACCGCCTCCCGAGATGACTCCCGACTGTTGGAAGAGCGTTCCATCCAATGCCACGGCCTTGTAACTAAAACTTTCATTGCTGAAAAGGATTGCCCAACGAACCGATCATGAGCTCCTCCAAAGGCGAGATGACGAGCGTCTTCAGCCGTCTCACAGATGAGCGCGTTCCCACAGGCGTATTGAAGCGCCTTGCGTGCAGCTTGCGCATGTGCATTGCACTGAAGAACATCGAAGACGAGCTTCACACCAGCTGGTTCCTTCAGCTCACTAAACAGAAATTAGCATGATTGCTGGATGCTAGACAAACCGAAGTTTCTGGTTAATTGGATGGACGTCGAGACTCTGCGTTGGCAAGAAGGTCTCAGGCGGATAACGCTGCTCCTTCAGGTAGACAATGCATTCACGCGCCGTCTCTTCGTTGTCACACACAATCGACATCATGTTCGTCGCGAGGATCTTCGTGATCGCCAGTCGAAAGCGCTGATGACTCGGTGTGCACAGATCGACGAGACGACCAAAGACCTGAAGAAATTCACTCTTGTTAGCTGAGCATAAAAAACCTTGTCGGGGAAGACACGCTTGAGATTGTCAATGGCCTCGTAACGACGCTTCTCCCTCTCAGATTCCATCGTGTCACCTTGAGCATCTTGAAGTTGACGGGTGACATTGGCGAGCTCGGTCGACACCGTCTCCAATCGCTCTTTCGAAGAACGGACCTAAACATCACCCATGTTGCAAAGTAGCGAAAATCACAGCCCCCTTAGAAAGTTTCTCACCCACCTGCTTCTCCAACTGAACGAAGTTTCGTTTCTCATCTTCAAGGAGATTGACCTGATTCTCCTCCGTCTCCTTCAGAGTTTCGATTTGACGTTTCTGACGCTCGATCTCCAGCTCTTTCTACAAATTTGCCAATCTTGTGATCAAACTCGAAACAAACCGTCTTTATCTTCTCCGACCACGTCTGAAGGCGACTCTTCTCATGAAGCAAGGAGTTTCGATCCGTCTTTTGCTCCTGTTGAAGCTGCGTTATTTGAGAGTCAATTCGGGCACTACGAGCTCCAGCATCCGCTTTCAACGCGTAGTATTCTTTCACCTGCAAACTTCCGTCTTAAAAACGAATAAAGATTGACACGGACTTGACTCTCCGATAGTTGCATGTCCATGCTTTCGCGCTGCGTCGACAACTCGGTCTCCGCTTCGGCCTTCTGTTTGTCAAGCTGCCTAAAAAGCTCAGGTTTCCCTCCGAACAGCAATGCGTACTTGGCTTTCTTTTTCAGCTCATCCATTTGACCTGAATTCTGGTCAGCCATCTTCTGAAGGGCGGCGGCGGCCTTCTGAGCCGATTCGGCTTTCTGTGTCACGTGAATAAC
>JAQIXL010003504.1:0-10239 GCA_034700245.1 Poikilolaimus oxycercus
CCCAGAAGACCATGGAAAACGGCTTCGATTGAGGTCCCTTCCCGAGAGTTTCTCAGGACTTTTCCACCATTCAGATACGATATTACGAGAAGGACCGAGTCTGGGTCACAGCTCATCAAGGCGCGAGGGTACCGCCGTCCGTCTCTGTCTTATTGTTAGCTCGCCTTCCAACGCTGACAACGAGCAAAGAAGAAAGGAAAACAGCTGGGAAAAGACGTTCTGCCGACGAAGAGATTAGTCGATTCAGTTCGGTCGATGAATTCAGATGAGCTTGAAATCGTCAAGGCTGAGAACTTGTGTAACAATCGTCCGTTTCACAGAAACTTCACAGCGCTCATTGTACAACCAGTGAACACACTGTTTTATTGAAATTGTAAGTTTTGGTTCATATTATGCTGCCAATCCAGGCTTCATGAGCTTCTTGATTGATACGTTGTCTATGTCGCTTTCAGCTTCTCCGTTTCTCTCAGATTACTAAGGCTGAATGTTTGAGGCTCGACCACACTACAACCACTGAAGAATCTCTTCCGAAGATAGGGCTGAAAGCAGCAGTGACTACAGCTAGTATTTAATTGGGTGACGGTCATGTGTTGTGGAGGATTCCGTGTTGTAGATTGCATTTCAGATTTCTGCGACACTCGTCAGTTTCACAGATACCTGAAGTTCCTTCGTATGGCATCTACGCCGATATTGACGTGCGGAGTCTCGGTTCACAAATCCAACTTTTTTTTACACAAATACAGCAACGAGCCACTTCAAATTCTTTTGAGAGGTCGATTGTCTCTTTCATGCTGTTTGCAAGCTTCTCTTGTGAATTTGCCACTCTCTCAAAACAAACAGAAAATCAGGGAGCATATTGATAACTCATACCGTACAGGTCACTCAACTTCTAAGTTTTCATAAACGGACAAAATTCCATCGAGTCTCGTCGCTGTAATCGACAGAGGAGACTTCAATTTCAATTTTCATCAACGCCTCAACACTTTTGTTCAGCAGCACGCATAACTGTGCAAAAGAAACATCGCCGCCGAGTCTCTCTTGTGTTTTCTGAAAACAACATTACCGATGTGGTCAGCAAGAACTGCTCGGTTGGCGCTGGCATTTTATTCAAACGAACTTGAAACCGTCAAAAACAACTGACAATTCGCTTTTGCCCAAAATGCAAAGCTAGCCAGAAAAGAACAAGTGAAGATCATGTTTGAAACGAAATGCAATTCACCGAGCTCTCATAAAAACGGGGATCACAATCTTTCATTTATTTGCGGATCTCATGAAACGGACGAACCACACAGCTGCCATGTTCGGCGGATCGTTACAAGTCACAAAGTGCGAACTGTCTTACCTTGATATATGAGTCTCTCTGGCCAAGGACGAGAGTTTGGAATCATGTCAGTTCTTATGAGGGACACGAATAGACTTGAAATGCAATGCAACTCAGAAGGCGATTGCGAGCCGAGTTTGCTCGTCGCTTTGTGACGGCGTTGAAACAGCGAAACAGCTGCGGTATCTTCAATGTGTGTGGTCACTCTTGGAAATTGACTTCTAAGCAAGCGTCAGAATGCAAAGCATCCCTATAAGTCCATTAGGAGAATGAGGCGAATGCCGCTGAACCATCGGCGCACTGACATCAGGGAACAACTCGACGGCATTTGTCGACATTTGTCAATATTCTATTCAGGTGCTGCGCGGTTTCACGAAAACAGCTACTGGCCACAAATGTAACGCGGGGTTTTCTGTTTGCGAGCTCCTTATGAAAGAAGACAACGGTTTCAGCGGACTTGTAACCCTTGAATCACGACAAACTCAACAATCATATTCTTGCTTCTGACTACAAATCAATGTCTTCTTTGTTAATGCAACGTCGATGCCGAATTGAACTCGTAATAGCAAAAACTGACTTTGAAAATGAAGAATAGCGCTGAGATAGCGCTGCATACGCAAAGCGCAAAACTTACCTCATCTGTGAAACCGACAACTTGTCGCAACACATCCAGCAGCGCTCAACAACTTACTACGGAAAGGCCGTTCGACTTTTCTGAAGTCATGAAACGAACAAATTCCAGGCTCAAATTTCATCGCGTCATTGGAGCCTACATTCGGCTAGTTTTTCAATTTGTGGACACGAAGGTTTCATTGGAAATGCAAGTTTTCGCGAGTCCTAAGACGACGCTAACGATGCCACTTCGTGTTTCTTTTACCAATATATTCTGCCGCTCACATCTGGCCTTCGAAACCGCGTCCACAATTTGAAAAAGGAGGAATGGAGTTGAACCATCGGCGCGCAACATCATGTAACAACACAATCACTTGGATGCATCCGCGGTTTCAGTCCCGTTGTTTTCAACAGAACAGGCATCTCCCGGATTTTCGAGGTCGGCCTGCTATTTCCTTTTTGCAATTCTCTTATGTTAGTCGTGTCGTGCCACAATAGATGCTTTGAGCTTCTTGTATACTTGTTTGCAATTGAACGCAGCTATGTACCTGTTTGAGAATTCGCGAAAAGATTGAACTGACGATTGTTGTTCCGAGAGAACATCATGGCATTTGAACCTCCGGCATCTGTCAATATTGTTCTTGGGGCTGCGCGGTTTCAGGAACAGGGCAACAGCAAGTGATTGGTTGGGCGTCAGTGAACGGTGGAGGTTCACGCGTTGTTAAGAAAAGACATTTGGCATTCCAGCAACGTTCGCCAGTTTCACAGATGCTAGAAGTTCCGCGCGATGTTAGTTGCGTCGCTATTCGTCTGCAGCCGTGTACGTTAACCCTCAAACCCAACTTCAACGCCGCTTTTGTGTCCCGGAGATCACAGCTTTTCGCTGGCTAGTACACGGGTGACGAGGCATGGCCCCCTAATGTCAAAGCTCTTTTCATGTAATCTGTTTTGCAATCTATTGTATTGTATGAACAGAACGGTTTCAGCGACCTTGTAACTTTTAGATCTGGGCAAACTCAACAATGCGGCCTTGCTTCTGTTGGCAAACCATCGTCGTCATCAATGCAACGTCCACACGGAGTTGAGCTGCGAAGGTGAAGCACGTTGTGCGATAGAAAAGACGTCGCCTCACGAACAAACCGCCCAATTACAACACGAAGGCAACACTCCCAGTTTCTCCTCACCTTTCAAACTTCAAATTTGTTTCACCACGACCTGTCTGTGATCGGCGAGCCAACATAAAGGGAATTTGTATTCGTCATGAAACCGTCGAGTCATCTCAATATTTGAGGTTGAAACGAAAAACTATTACACATCGCTTTATCGAAAGCGAAACCATATCCTGTGAAACGGTCAAACTATAAGACTAAACTCGACTCTCGGGTGACAACTGTTGCACAAATTCATCAAAGTTACGCCGTCACGAAGTTGAACTGCGAATGTGTCGCCTCGACTCTTTGTACAAGAGAAGCGACTTCGCCTCACCAACAACCGATCAAGCATCACGGAAGCAACACTGCAACAAACGTGATGGCTGTTCAGGGGCAACATCATAAAAGATCGCTGTAAGCGAATCCTCCAAGCATGATTGTCTTTTGTTCTTGACGGTTTCAAAGTCGTCTCAATAAGCCGTTCGAGTCGCGCGAGCAATTGTTTCTTGGTCGCCTGGTCGCTTCTTGCTGCAATGCCGGACTTTGACTTCTCCACTTTCAATACGAGAACGCGGATCTTCGACTTGAACCTCGAGATCGACGCTGTGAACCCATTGAAACGTCATCTCTCGTCGCCGCCGCCGTGCTTCTCCCTCTGTGGATTGACCTTCAGTATGACCATTGGTGTTCCCTTCTTCTGTGACATCCAACGGTTAGAGATTTGCCTTGATGAGGCCTCAACTCGCCGACTCGCGCCCGGGTGGTCCATCACCCTCGAGCACACCTACAAAGAAATAAGCAAAGACGGAAACGAGTTCGTGGAACGTGAGCGTACTGTCGTGGTCTTTTCGGCGGATCAGCTGAAACATACATGGGCCGCATTTTGTTATGCCGTTGTCTTTATAGATCGCAAAAAAGGCGAAAGGTCCGAGTGAGTCGACATCTGAAATGACTTTGGCTGTGATATCTCTCGGTTGTGCAGGCGCGGCAGCTTTAACAGTCGTTGAGGTTCCATCTGACGGACAATCTTTCCCCAGCCATTTTTTTTCACCATCAGCGTTGGAAGGTGACCTAAGACGTGGACGGATAAGGATAGCAAAGCGCCGAGAGGCACTGTAAATTGTGTGAAAGACTCTTCTTCGTCTCCGCTTCACTCGCGTTGTTTCACGAACACACTAAGTGCTAATGATTGGCTGGTCAGCAGTGCATGGGTATCTTGTTGAAGAATGGAATTGAGACTCGCGCTACACTCTTCAGTTTACCATTCGCGCCATGGCACAACACTGGCATGCTGCCAATTCTCAGGTCCGAAACTGTTTTCGTCTTTTACCTTGAAATTTGCTGGAGCCTTGATCCTTGAGGTTGTACCAAATAGTACGAGAGATATTGTTTGATTTATTGGGGCTTTCCACTTTCTACGCAAGCCATGAACACAACGGTTTCAGCGAACTTGTAAACCTTGGATCATGGCCAGCTTCGCATTACTGTCTTGTTTCGGTCTGGAAATCATTGTTTGCAAATCATTTTGAACTTTTCTGGCACACGATTGGCTGGAAATTTGCCGTTTCAGGGCGTCTTGAAATTCCGCGTTGGCTGTCGTCCAGAGTTCACCGATCGCAGAAGCGTTGGAAAAAATTCCCGAGGTGCACCACGCTTTGAATTGCTCGTCAATTTCATCCCAAGTGATGCCAGGGGCACCTTGAGTCCTTCTTGTCAAGCCGGTATTTTCGCGATAACTATGAACAGCAAACACATGTTGTTTGCGACTGAATGTATCCACAAAAGTACTCGCGGTTTCAGTTCTAACGTTTTATACAAAAACAGGAGCTATTTCAATTCGACAAACGTCGCTTGTTTCCAATCTTCTCCGTCGTGACACGAGTTGTTTTCAGAGTTTTCTGAGACAATTGAACCTTCAACATCAATCAATATCCTGTCTGAGCTACGCGATTTCACGAACAGAACAACAGCTAGTGATTGGTTGGTCGACAGTGTAGTGGTGTATGGCGTGTTTAGTGGAGAATGCTATTGAGATTTCTGCAACAATCTTCGGTTTCACAATTGATAGAAGTTCCCCGCTATAACATCCATGCTGCTACTAACGGCGGCTGCGTCGGACTTTGATCTTCTCTCGAAGGGAACTCGGCGATGCGTTGAGGTTAGCCATCATCTTCAAACATGCAAACGACGGCTCTTGTTGAGTTGCAACAATGTCGCCTCGACTCTTTGTCGAAGAGAAACAAAGTGGCTTTTCCAACAAACAAACATCAGCCAACGTTCGGGAGGCCAGCAGAGTCGAGGCATCGAACCTGGCACATGACGGCTTCCGGCGCTTTATTATTGTCCATTGCAACACGAGCTACCAATCGTCGTCCCCGCTGTCGGAATTCTCACAATCAATAAAACACTCAAAACAGACAAATTCATTCTTCTCATTCAAACAATTGCTTCTTGAAATCGAGAGGTTTAGACATCGCCGGTCGTTATTACCAATGTTATTGTCCTGATTGACTTTCATTAGCTTCCAAATGCCCCAAAAAGGCTGTTCTCGACGCGATCCTCGACTGCGAGGCTGTTCTCGACGCGATCCTCAGAAGTTCTATTATTCACCTTGCTGTTTGGGTTTTGAAAGATGGCCGTTTCAACGTCCTTCGGAACACCTGTCAGAGCCGAATGAAAACAGCTTACGAAGCTTTTTGAAGCGTGGTGGTCGACAAAATCGAAACGAAGGCAAAAGTGGCGCATCACGTGAACTTTGAAACAACTATTGTAGCCACCGATTTGTGGTGAGCCATTTCAATCCTCATGAAACCGTTGAACCACTGAAACGGAAAATGTTGCATATCCCTTCACCGCGTGAGCAGATCTCCTCTCATCCATTATCGAGAGTAGTGACGCTTACCCACATTTTAAGTCTCTCTGAAACGGCCAAACGTCTCTTGAGACATCTACTTCGGCATATCACTATTAGCATTGTACAACGTCCAGACACAAGATTATGCGCCAATCTGCCGTCATTTCCTGTTTCTTTTGCCGTCACTCACATCTGTTCCCCGACGCTGCGATAAGATTAAAGGAATCTCTGTCAGTGGGCGCATCGTCGCTTAAAGCAGTTCAATTGTGACGATCTTCAATTCCTAGAAGATCTTGGGCCAATTGCAACTAACTGGGACACACAATTCAACCAAAAATCAACTAGGAGTAAAAATCGACCGGCATTTGTGAATTTTCGTTGTGGGACAGTGCTGTTTCGCGAGCTGAACAACCGATTGCGATTGAGCGCCCGTCAGTATATCGTGGGGGACCACTCGGTTTGTTTCAGGAGGCGTGTCTCAATCAAGCATAGCATTGAGCCTTCAGCTTCTCAAATGATTTTCTGATATACAGAATCTCCTAATGGAAAGCTCTTTTCTTCCACTCTGTAATGATTTCAGAAAAGGCTTCGTTTCTCAAATTGGCTGAATCTGTCGTTGGTTTGGAATGAGTCAACGGTTTCATCTCATGTTCATTTCCTGTCGAAAGAAGCTCAGTGCTCCTGCCAGCTAACATCTTCACCTTGTCACAGATTTGTGTTGCAGCGCTGTCACCTCGACTCTTCATCGACGTGGCCGTGAAAGAGAAGGCGGCCTTGCCAACAAACCACCAAACAACACGAAAGCAGCACTCATTTATCTTTTAGATGTCAGCTAAATAAATAGCAAATCTAGAAACCGTATCAGTCTCCGCGGCAATCGGCAAACGAAGAATGTTACGCCATTTGCAGTCCTCATGAAACCGTTGAACCACCAAGACGGAAAACATGTTATGAAGCCGAGACATGCATGTATGTGAGGAATAGGCGTAGACTTCGACGTGATACAACTCACAACCGCAATGAACCGTGATTGCGAGCGAAATGCACCCCTCGTTTTGTGACGGCCTTGAAACAGCGAATCTTTAACTGCGGTATCTTCAACTTCTGTGGTCGCTCATGGATATTGGCGTCTAAGCACTTGTTTGAGTTTGCACTCTATCGTGGATACATCGACCCTCTTCTGAATTTCTACACTGCGACGACTTGATCGAAACGCCCGCTTTTCCCATTTTCTTTCTGTTTGTTCAAAATGGAAGAATCTTTTTCAGTGGGAGCATCGTTGCTCAAACACGTCAATTCAATCTTGACGATCTTCAATTCTGTGGGAATTCGTCGGCAAAAACACACAATCCTTCTCGAGAAGCCTCAAATGTGGTGTCGGAATGCGAAGAAAGCATCGTGTTCAACCTTTAGCATCTGTCAATATTATTTTCTGGCGCTGCGCAGTTTCACTAATATCTTAGAATAAGAGCCAGTAATCGGATGGTCTTCGTTGTATCGTGAGGTTTGGCGCGTTTGTTGGGCAATACATTTGACATTTCTGCCACACTTGCAATATTTGTCAGCTTTTTCTGAATCACTGTGGACACTACGGTTTCAACGGATTTATAGCTCTTTAGTCATGGCAAGCTCAGCAATCATGCTCTTGTTCGTATTGTAATTGCGAATCAGTGTTCTCTTTATGGATGCAACGTCGACACGGAGTTCAGCTGCAGCGATGTCGCCTCGACTCCTTGTCCTGGAGAAACGATGTCGCCTTCCCAACAAACCTATCAAGCAAGGGAAAGCATTTGTTTCATTTCATCTGCCACACTACAAAACATGTTCTCGACAAAGACTGAAAGCATCAACACGTTGAAAACAGCATTCTCAAATCGGACAGACGAAGAATTACTAGGAGACCTTTATAATTCTTATGTAAACGGCTATGAAACAGAAAAACGATGCAAAGGATGTTGAGCCAAAGAATACAAAAATGTTTTCGTGTGAATTGGGAAAGTCCGGGTTGGAACTTGCTATAGCGTTAGGCTCCCAAGGTGTTGCGGTAGCTCCTTAGGTGTTGTTGGGAACTGATCCTTATGCGACCGGAAGTTCCTCTTTCAGACTGATTAGAGACTGTGCTTTCTCGGCGGGCTTTATCTACTGGCATGATGCACGATTCATAAAGGAGAGTGATGAGGAGGAGAAGAGAGGAAGAAGAGAGGAGGGAGAAGGAAGACCGTGTCCCGGAGCATCCACCCATGACGCGGCTCAAGAGTCGCGTCCTCTCCGCCCCTCAAACTTCGAAAAAAATGCCGCAGCGAACACAACTATGATTGGCGAGCAACAATTACAGGGAATTTATCTCCGCCGTGAAACCGTCAAGTCATCATTTCAACTGAAAAATCCTTGCACGTCGTTTTATTGCAGAATATTAGGCTCGAACGTTGGAGCTCAACTGGTTAGTCCAAATTCACGCTAAATGCCACTTCAATCGACGTTTCTTTTTCACTTGCGTTTCTTGCGGCCCCAAAGAGTTCATATGACTTCACGTCTTACTCTTAGCTCTAACAATTTTTATGGGACTAATAACGAGGCGGCATATCAAATTCAAGCGAACACAACATAGGACATTCATAAAGAGACGTGCGCCTCGTGGAGTGTGGCTCTCCACAAAGAATGCCGTGTTCAGGCCTTGTTGATTACGGCGTGGATTTCGTTTCAGATTTCTACGACACTCGTCGACTTTTTGCAAACGAAATAATTGATGTGTCACAAGGTTCAAGTCAAAGATCGTCGATTTCGTATTCCAAGTGGAAAAGTCGAAGTCCGGCATTGCGGCGTGAAGCGGCGACCAAGCGACTAGACACTCACGATGTTTGAACTGAGACAGCTAGGAAAGTTCATGTCTCGACGCTTGAGACCGAATTTGTCTTACAGTTTGGCCGTTTCACAGATTCTTAAAATTCAGTTTCTTTTTATTAGTTCCGCTGATGACAATTGTTGGGCGGTCCTTTTGTGGTTGCAGTGTGTTTGTTAGTCGAGCCACAAACATTCAGACTCTCTCTTTGAGAACATGGAAATGATTGCGCCTTGTCAATGGGTCGGCAAATCAAAAACTCCAATGTCTCTCGCGTTGGAACGAATGAGTCTGAACTGAGGAGTGCATTGCGCACAAAACATGTACTTATATATCAAATGAAACCGCTGTGTGAGAATATGCAAGAAGAGTACGGGAACTCATCCAAAGATTACCTGCCAGACGTCGTTTCTCTAGGACAACGTCGAGGTGAAATCTTTGCAGTCGACAATAGTTGCAGGGTGTTTGCTTTGGTAAAAACATCTTACATGACCAGACAACATTGTTCAGCGGGCCATGATCCAACGGTTACAAGCTCACTGAAACCGTTGTGTTCATGGCTTGCACAAACAATGGACTGCCTTTATCAATCAAGCAACATCTTTCGAACAGTTTGGAACAACCTCAAGGATCAAGACTCTCACAATTTCAAGGTAAAAGATGAAAACAATTTTGCAGTCAGATCTGAGAATTCTCAGCATACCGGGGTGGCTTCATCGCGCGAAACTTCCATCAACTCTGAAGAGCCTCCTCTTCCACTCCGTTGTGACCTTAGAGAGGGCTTTCGTTTGTTGAATCGGCCGTTTGTCACTTTCTGCTGACTACGGTTTCATCTGTTTTCTACAATATTTGCACTCCAAAGAAACTCCGCGATGCGCAACGGCTGTTGGCTAACTATTCCGTGAATTCTCAGCTGCGACTTCAAAACTACGATAGAATCTTCCGATTTCGCTCTGTAGTGACCTCAGAAAGGACTTCCATCTTGCTCATGAAACCTCGAACCATCTCAACATTCAAAACTGAAACGCAAAACCTTCGCATGTTCTTTCGTATAATGCAAGCAGAACTCAAATCTTCCGACGAATGCCAGGAAAAGAACAGATTGCATTTTAAGAAGCTGTGAAACGGCCAAACTGTAGGACAAAGAGACATAGACCGTGACACATCAAGGCTTTCGTCGCGCCAAATACAATACCATCGCTCATTTGCAACAAATGTCATCAACATCATGGCGTTGTTGTTGAGTGAATCGCGACAACTTTGAAACGGCAAACAAATGATCTTGTGTCTGGATATATCCCAGAATAAGCTCAAGAGAGTTAGCGGTTTAGGTCGCGTTGTTTTTCCACAAAAACATGAGCGATTTTCAATTCATCGATGGCGGCGCGTCCTTCCAGCGATGCTCTATGGCAGCGAGACGTGGACGGCGACTCAGACGGAATGGGCAAGAATGGAAGTCGCG
>JAQIXL010003505.1:0-10235 GCA_034700245.1 Poikilolaimus oxycercus
AAGAGAAGAGCCTCCAGTGTTGGAATCGAGCTCGAACCCGTGCCTGCTTGATGTTCATCTTCTTCAGCGGCGTCGTCTTCGTCTTGCCGAAAGTGCTCTTCTCTCAATGCGAGTATGAGATTATCGAGCCGGGCACTCTGCGGGCCGTCATTGTATGGCGGAATCGAAAACTCATGGTGAGAGGTCTTTCGGCTTTTAGCGAGTTTGGTCTTGCGTCAGCCGTCAAAGAGAAACAGCTGTTCCTTGTAGTCGAAGAAGGCTAGACAAAGTCACAGAAAACGTTCGCCAGTGGATTTGCACTTTCAACAAGTGAACTTTAGTTGGCAGACTAAACATTGCCAGTATTTGCTTCGCCGAACCTCTGATTTTGCAATCAATTGTTTCCAGGCAATCTACAAATACGTCTCGGCGGTGCTCTCCATCCTTGTCAACTGTCTCTCCTTCTCCTGCTATGCTGCTATTGCCTATGTGACTGTGAAGAGAAGGTGAGCCTTTCCGCGTTGAAAGAAGCCTCGAATCGTACCAGACCCGCAGAAGAGAACGCGTTCCGATACTCATAAAATTCTATTGAAAGAGTCGAACCACCAATTTCAGGACGAGTCTCCCACTCACCACTCAAGCTTCAAATCGTGCCAGCGCTGAACGAAGAATAAGGTTGGATTGCTTGAAGAAAGAACAAAGTTCAGCTTTGCGAGAAAGAGACGCCAGGAATCTTTGATCCCCGTGGACAGAGAGAGCATCGCCTCGGCCCTCAGCGAGATTCGGACGAGAGTGAGGCCTTTTCTTTATTGAAGTCTTCTTGGGGCGAATGAAAGAGACAAGAGTGAAGTTGCCCTTTGCAGATGTTCGGAGCAGTCGGTGCCCGGGCTGCCTCGATGAGTCTTGTGGAAGAGGAGCTTCGACGACGAAAGAAGCGCTCCAAGTCCCGAGTCCTCATGTCTCGATCCTCCCTTCGAGTCCGTCAATATGGAGGTCGAATTTACGATTTTAGTTATTTTTGACATAAAAAGCTTCCTGCTATGGATGTTCAGAAGGCATGTTTATGCCTCATTAGAGTAACACAAATTGATTATGCATTGAAGAAGCGCGTGGGTGAGAACACCCAGAGAACACACACATCACGCCAATTCGAAAAACTAACAAGCCCCTTTTCAGGAGCAGGAGCTCGCTACGTGGAGATGCTACGTGAGAAGCGTGAACTTCGACTCGCCCTCTGCGGCTTCACCATGTTCCTCTTCGGACTCGCCTTTGTCGCAGGAGTGCTTCTGCTCGCCGTTGAAGGAGACGCAAAGTGAGGATGCCTGAAAAAGGAGTAGAACCAAAAGATCGTCGAGTGTCGACAATCGTCAAATTGATGACCCTGGTTTTTTCAGGACAAAGTGAAACCGCCGTTTGACTTTGCAGGGAGCACTCGGCTAGCTATGTGATATGGCAAGCGACTTCCGATCTCTGCGCCGGCATCACTCCCATTCTAGTGTTGGCCGTCTCTCGCACGGCTCGTCGTCGCTATCTCTCCGTGATCACCTGTGGTCGTCGACACGGCGAGAAGCAGCACTCGTCGGCCTCAGTTGCCACGACACATACCACTCCCTTGCTCCCTCGAGCCTCCTCTTCCATGATCGCTTGACGGTCCCATTTCCCCCTTCTATAAAGGTCTTCTCTCCTCCGATGGCGCAGGAAGCAGCTGGTGGATGCTTGGGGGATTATCCTGCCTTGGAATTTCTCTCTCGATGTTTCCCTTCTCGCCGATTTTCGACCCCAACCAACCACGCCGATGAGCAGAGAACGTGCCGCGAGGAGCAAGAGGCTTCAAGAGGAGGAGAGTGGCTCAAAATTTATGACACCACGGCCGGCCTCTTCTCCTTTACGGGTCTCGTTTCGAGTCGCTTCTAATGAGGCAAAGGGAGACCTGCATAGAGCCTTGAAATGCGAGAAGATTACGGTCTCCTTGAGTCGGCACCCTAATCGCTTCTTGTAAAGCCGCTTACTACATGAGTTACGCGAAGAAAATGAATTCTCTTCTTTCAAATTCACCCACCTCCCCTCCCTCTCCCCTCCTCTCCCACGCAGACGCACGGAATTTGTACGACTAGTTAATTCCTACAACTGATTCTCTCCTCTCTCTCCCCTGGTCGTGAATGCCAATGTGACTAAGGGCTTCAGCAGCGTCAGCGTCCTCGATGAGTTCTGTTTTTGCTCTTTGAAGTCTCATGACACTCAAGTCCCGAGAGAGTCCACAGCAAGAGTGTTATCGTTTTCAGGAATTCAGGCATGCAATGAGAGAATGATCTTCGAGTTGGACTCTCCAGAAACCATTTGAGCAGACTTCAAAAGACGTGCCGAGCTGGAGAACAGCAGACACTTGACCCTTCAGGCTTTGATTCAATAAATAATCAACAACCGGGAGTCCAGGAAGTTTGCTCGCTTTGCATGAGACGGAAGTGGCCTCCCCTCTCGTCGTGAGAGTCCTCGGAAGGAAGCGGATGGCGGGGTTCCTCTCGTCTTAATTTTCCCTGACAACTTCCGACGAGGCACTCATTCATTCCGAGTGTGAAGGTGGCAGCCAGTGAAGAAAAACACATTTTCGCTCGTTCTCAAAAGCCGACGGCCATTGAGGCTCCCCCTCCCCCCGTGACAACAATGCCAAGGAGTAGCAGCGACGAGGCAGGCGACGTCTCTCTGAATGAAAGTCGACGGAAATAGAAAAGTTTTGTTGAACTCAACACTTCCCTGACTGAATTGCCTTTTTTGGGAACAAAAAGGAAGGACCGAAAACGGCGGTGGAAGAAAAAGGTCGTCTGTCTCGAACATGGAATGAATGGGGGAGAAGTGAAGGCGGACTTGTCTTCAACCTCCAGCCACACCCTCGCTGAATGCCACCTTTTTGATATGAATCAGGAGTTGAAAGCTGGATAACGACCACTTTGCAACGGCTTTGAAGTTGACTGAAATGAAAAATCAGTAACGTTCACTTTTTTGGGCAATCTTTAAGCTGAAACCACTGGGTTGCTGGCTCAGTTTGGCGCCGACTACGAGAGGGGCTCCACCCTTCGCTACAATGCCCTCACGAAAGACCGAAAACGGAAAGGCTCCTATGATTTTGGTGCCGGGGTCTCCCAGGGCGTTTCCTCTCTTCGTGCGTAATGGCTACCTTGGAGATGTGAAGCAAAACAGATTTTCGTTTTCGGATGCACCCCAATTCTTCGAGCAGAGAGCACTCTGGAGGAGGGCTTGTGTTGTTGATGTTGACGGTCTTGGCCAGGAAAGCTTCTCATAGAATGATTTATTCAGGCAAAAGCGGAAGAACAGAATTCATTGTAAATACAAAGGTCAGAGCGTGCGAGATGCGCTCCTGCAAATGAGGGAGAACTTTCAAGCAAAGCAAGAAGAGCAAAGGCCCACAGCTCATGCGAGGCGAGCCGACGGCTGATCAAGCAGCCCAACGAGAAAAAGCTCATTTCGGTGAGAAAATAAAGATTGACGAGGAGGCCTTGGGTCAACATTCCTTGAAGACACCGAGGATCATTTCTTCAGGGGGCTAAATTCGAGATCTGGAGATATGAGAAAAGGAGAAGAAGAATTGCCAATTCCTTCATATAAGAGGAGAAGCGGTGTTTGACGAGAGACTACCAGCATATCGAAAGAACCGAGTAGCGAAGAAGAATACCAGACATCATTGCAAGATAAGAAGAAGAAGGAGAAGACAAAATAAATAAGTGTTCCAATCCATGCGAACTAGTGAAAATGCTTGAACTTGTTGTATGAGACAAGGATTTCATAGATGAATTTGATGTTCTTCACACTCATTGACACTTAGCTCGAACAAATAAGATTTGAGAGATAAAAATCTGCTTTGCAAATATAGGGCCGACTGCGGTTGTCTGAGATGAGGATCTTCTCTCTGTCGCTTCTCATTTCTTGGCCTTCTCGCTGACGGAGTTTGCCGGCTTCTCGCCCGCTGTGCGTTTCTTGGAATCTGCAAGGAAGCAAGAGATGAGGGATGACATTTGTGAAGAAGTTTGCAGCCCTAGTGGCTCCCCTCTTCTAGGAACTTTTGATTTTCCGCCCCAGAGGATCTTCGTCTTCAAGGCTTCACAGGGTGTCTGGAGCTTCCGCGGAAGCCTCGAACCCGCGTCATCATTGCGTGTTGGGGTCACACCTCGGAGGCCTGCTTTTTCTAGTTAGAGATCGCTTTCACATTTCGAAAAGCACGTCGGCCTCAGTTTTTGAAGCCAAAGACTTGTCAAGCCGAGCGCTCTTATGGTGGATGAAATGAGGCGGATTCGACTCTTTTTGATAAGCCGTAGTGAGAAGGAGATTTGGTGAAAAGCCCGGTGACTATGGCTGTTTTCTGACCAAGACTCTCAATGAGAATCTCTCAAGATGAGAATTCTAAATCATCAACTTAAATCCTAGGGAGGTTTTCGGGAAGAAGGCAGAAGATTGGCTAAGGCGGAAGTTGTTTCTCAAGTGTCAAGTTGTTTGTCAAGGTGGCGGCTTTTGTTCGGGTGCCTGGCAGCATTTTCGTCATAAAACCGGGAACGCTGGTCACCAACAATGGACTTCGTCTTGAATATTCAAGCAGCCAGAAAGAACTCACTTTGTCTTGAAAGCGGGCCGCCGGGAGAGGTGGGCGTCGTCGAGATGGTCAAGCCAGCGAACTCTTTCAAGTCTGAAAATGTTTCCTTTGAGTTGATTGTCTCTGTATAGTGAGAGGTTGTGAGGTGTTCATTCCCTTGAGGCTTTCGATGCATATTTCTTGAGCCCGAGTCTGGCCCTGACGAGGGACACGCTCTCCCTCCAGGTGGCAAGGTCTCCAGGCAACGCGGCTGTCCAGGCCTTTTTCCTTGCCTTCCCCTAGTTATGGCACTGGTCGAAGGAGTCAGAGAAGGAGCTATTCCTTCTCGGCCGTCCGCCTACGAGGACCTCCACCCTCCCATGGACTACTTTACGAAGGCGCCCATATTGAGGCAGGAAGGGAGAAACCCGAAATGGCCACATCGTCCCCCACGTCTGATTTGCTAAAGCGTTCACATGCCCGCGAACAAAAACAATTCGCCGAAGAGGTGTCCCGGACGGAAAACCTCGATTTAGGCGTCCGTCTCCATTTAGAAGAAGCCATTATGTGGGGCTTTCGAGCGGAATTTAGGCGTTACGGAAAGGGGTCAGTCTCTTGCATCGGAGAAAGGAGCGTTTTTGGATAACGAACACGTAGACTCGAGGATCTCTGTTTTGATGACGAAGAGGAGACTCCCACGGTCCTACAACCTCGCCTCCTCCTCGCCCCCAATGAACGTACAAACTCGCGTGAGTCGAGATCCCAAAAGCCTATTATGCGTCGTAAACATGTTTTGTCGGGAGGCGAGACGGGGAGAGGTTGACTGAAGTTAACAAGTCCCGGGTGAGAGGGAAGAAAAGAAGCAGGAAGAAGGAGAAGAGACTTACCCATGCATGAAGATTGTCCCTTCTGAGGTCGAGGCGAGTCGATGGAGACGGTCGGCGGTGCGAGATGGCTCTCGGGTCGCAGCACCACGTTCATCTTCACCTTCAGCTCTGGCTTCGGGGACGGCGTGGCGGACGTAGAGGCTATTATTACGGGCAGCTTGACAATCCTTGGGACGACGAAGGCGACGAGGCGACTTCGACGACGATGCACTGGCTACAAGACACTAATGAGCATACGGTAACAGGGAGGCTCTATAGCGAGCGAGAGCCCGCGCGAGCGGCGACACGGGAGGGGAAAATGTGAAGGGGGAGGGAGGAGGAGGGGGAACGGGGAGGGGCGGTCGAAGACGAAGAGGGCGCAGACGGCCAGAGAGCGTCCCCCTCCAGCCGATATCCCCCTCGGGGCGTTGGCAAGAAAGCCGAGGTGGAATCCCCTGTCGGTGACTAGCTTGAGGGGATGAGCCCCTGCACATGGCAGGGCTTCATCCCTTAGCCACAACCGATAAACCACACTTCGGCTGAGGAGTCGTCGACCACCAAAGCCGTCCCTCGAAGGTTCGAAAAGCTCTTCTTCGGAAAGCAACACTTTGAGTATCTCACAGCGAAAGTCGGTGTCTTATTGGATTACGGTAGTGTTGAGGTTGTAGAAGATTAGTTTTTCGACGTGCGAGAAGAGAGGACGAGGGTCGCGCTAGCCACCGGAAATGACTTTAGAGGACGAAGGTTGTGAACGGCAAAGGGGAGAGGAGACCAAACTAACAGGATGAATGAAAGTGATGGCAGAGAGGTGGTGGTTTCTTGAGGAAGACTACTAGAGAGAGAGTGAAGAGAGCGCACAGAAAGCCGAAAAGACGTCCTTGTCTATTCACGACGAACTTCTGTTTTCAGCTGCTCCGGGTGGAGGCGCAAAAACAGCTGTAAAAATTTCAGCATCATGTCATTTGTGCAGAAAGTTTTGTGGCTGGAACAAGTTTTTACTTCTTTTGCAAGATGTTTGCATGTCTGCTGACATGGAGACACTCGTGAAATGACTCAAATCATCCTGAATACCGAGAATGTACTCTCGGACACGCAGCCCTCTTATCCCTCTCTCATTACTCTCATTTTCTCAGGGATCGTGACTCTTGTGAGTTTTGCCTTCACAAGACGTGCCTCTTCCGGTATTTCGCGTTTGAACGTTGAATGAACATTTTCTTCCAGAAAGAGGCAATTCTTTCCTCTTCCGAAAGACCTCGGAACCCATTGACCCGCCGAGCCACAAGGGCGCCGCTTCTACCTCTCCCCCTCTCCCACAAAGGAGTTCCCGGATTTTCGGATGGCTTGCTCTCTTGAGGGGAAGAGGACGCCCACGGAAAAGAACTCCCTTGGTCACTTCCTTGAAAAACTTATTGAACTTGGTTGAGTCAATGTTGCCCCGCATCTCGCTTGGACCCTTTATCGAAATCGAAACCTAGACGGGATTGAGGACCGGATATTTCACAACGAAGAGGAAACGCTGCATGCGAACCTTCCCTGCGGCTGTTTACTCTGACCGTGGGCGCCTGCACTTTCCCCTTCGTTCACGTGGAGGGAATCCTGGGTGAAATGAGTTTCAAGGGCAAGGGAAGGCGACGACGAAGGCAGCAGTGTTTCTTGCCCTTTCACGCTCAAGGGAACAAGCGATTTCGGCCTCGCCTCGAGAGGGTTCATCGAGAGTGAGAAATCGACGTTTTTTCTCCTTCTTCTCGCACTTCACAAAGCCCGTTCACGTGTGGCGGTTCCGGGGTGGTCGCCGGGCTTCTTGCGCAAGCAGCCTCTCGCTCTCCCACCCTTTTGCCCTGCCCATGACAGCTACCAGCGGCGCTTTCGCGTTTCTTCATGCTCGGATGAGCAAACGCGGAAAACGATATCTCTCTCAGCGCGAAAAGGCTTCGCGACACTCGCACGCTTCCCAGGGAGAAAAAGGGGAAATACCGGAGATATTTTTCTGGTCGACGACAGCTAATCGCTGCTCGCTTGCGAATGAAGCTCGAAAAAGAGACTGCATCACAAGAAAACTGCAGAAAAATGTCCCAAAAGAGCATGTCTCAAAAGAACGAACGAAGCAATTACAGTGCAACTGGACTTGAACAACTCGAGAGCCCGGCACGGACAGTCGTCTTCTGAAGGAGCACCACCCACCGCCTTAATGTGAAATAATGCGCATAAGAGGCTGTGGGGAGAAGGCGGCTGCTTTGCCTTCGAAGTCTCGACTGGAAATGTGGAAAATCCGCAATTTCCGGTGCCTCTCCACACCTCCGAGAGGGTTTTCTAATCGCCCTCACGAGGTTCTTCGTTCCGTCTCTCTCTTCTTCATGTTAGAGAGAGAGAGAGAGAGGGGAGGAGGGGAGCACCGTAGGTTTCCTTGATTCGAGTTCTTGAAGGGGGCATTTGAAAAACAGATATCCTTTGCCCTTCGGTTTCCGAGAAGAACCCCGTTGCTTCCGGATACGAGGAAAGACTCGATAATGTGAAGGAAAAGGGAATTGCCCCAATCAAAAATGATCTCGAACAGAGAGAGGCACACCTTGAACAGCTGAACGTGGGACCTTTTTCGTCTTTCGATGATAGCATTTGTGCACGAGAGGAAGAAAGAGGGAGAGCAGAGTCGAGATTCCATCTCATGTAGCCTAAGCGTTGAATGCCGAGTGTAACACGAACACATTAGGGCAACTCATGAACAAGTCAGACTGAGGAGATCTCGTGGGATAGGAAATGAAAAGAAGAAAAGACGACCAGGAAGTCTTAGAGTATGAGCTGCGAGCGAAGCCTACAAGTTTCTTTCTGCTCCCTCTCTCCCTCTCTCAAGGAGAGAGAGTCATGATGCGTAGTCGCATAACATATTCATGCATACAATCGAGTTGGGTCGCCGACGCACAAGGACAGACACGCGAGAGTGTGACCTTCAAAGTGTGGATGGGATTGCAAGGGTTGCAAGTTAGATCAACGTTAGAACCTCTTCAACATCAATGAAGAAACCTGGGGGAATTTGCTGGAATCGAAGGAGAAGGAGCTTAATGAAAGTTGCGTGCCGAACGTTGTGGGCGCCTTCGAAGGAGAGAGAGACTCCTCCATGACTATCGAGCAACGGGCAGACGACGGCCCTCTCTCTGCCCACTCAGACAGCCTTCAGTTGAGGAATTATTCACGTGGAGGGCCTGTTCGTGAAACCAAACGACGGAGGCCAGGACAGAAATCACGGTGGAAGAAGGTGCAAGCAAGGTGAAGCGAAGCGAGATGAAGGAATCAGACTTCAACCCTCCACGTAGTCACTTTGATGTCTAATCAAGCATCTCAAGACATCTCAAGAGAAGCATCCCAAAACGGCTCCACTAATTGGCTGACTCGAAATCTTAAAGAAGTTGAAGCGGGCTTAACGGAAGATTCCTCTGCAAACGAAGGTCATCGCCCCCTCAGACGGTCGCCTCGCTGAACTCGCGTGTCACGCGAAGTCGAGCACGAAATTCAGAGCGAAAAGTGGGCGACGACAACTTCGAGAAATTTCTGGTCTTTGGAAGGGACTCTCTCTTGCTCCTTGAGGTGAGTGATCCGTGTGGTCAGGTGATCTCGGATTCATTAAAGTCGACTTTGTCAGCGCTGATTTCCGGCCAGCGACGGGCTCATTAGGGTCAGCTGGTGACTATCACTCCCTTCTCAGAAGGCTCAGTAAGAGTACGAGAGAGTACGAAAAGCACAAAGTGAGACGTCGACGTCGACGTCGGACGTTCGTTGCTTCAATAGCCGCTCTGAGAATTTACGCAGCGTTTGAACACACACGAGCAGATGCTTTCTCTTCAGAGAGTCAAAAACAGAGGAAACGCTAAGTTTAGAGCACTTGCGCGTTGTTTTCACCCCAAATAAAATGGACGGTCATCGACAACACTGAATAAGTCCTGAGACGTCTGCCAGAGATCGAACGAAAGACTTTTTCGTCGAAAAGTGCGTCGTCTGTGGACCTCAACGACGGCCTCGTACGCCTTCGCCCACAAACTAGGAGTTATGAATTTTTCACAACGCATGTTGATTCATTTTTCACCTTCAGTCGTGGACATCCCCCCCCCCCCCACCACTCACTAATAAGTTGTCGTGGGAGGAAGAGTGAGAGAAAAAGTAGCCTCAAGCCGTAGTTTCACGTGGGCGCCCACGCCTTTCAAGTTCACGCTTCAGGGGACTTTCGTTGTGGAATTCTAACGCTGCACGGGGGGTCGAGGAACCATTGCGGAAGTTTCCCGCTGTGCTCTGTCCCTGAACTTTTTACGAGGAGGGACCCATTGGCACCACTTTCATCTCCTTCCTTTCCTCTCTCTTTCTCGCAACAAAACAAACATGGCGATACCTCGCGGCACGTGCAAGCACCGAAAAGCCATTGCGACGAAAACAATCAACAATATTAGAGAAGGCTATGCTTCTCGGAAATGCGCTAATTATCGTCGAGACGAGAGTATCTCTCACGGACATCCACGGACAACACGGTGGAATTCCAGGAAAACTCTCTTGAGAGAGGGAGAAGACTCAAAACAAGCCGCTGCCAGACACAGTCTTCAATGTTTTGAAACATACGAAGGACGACGAAGAAGAAGAAGGCGGAGGCCGACAACGAAAACCAGGGAAGGAGACTTGCGACCAGGCACAGAGCGATTTCCGAAGGTTCAGTCGGGGGCGTGTGGGAGGGCCGGCAATTCAAGCCACTTCGGGAGCCATCAAGGAACAATGCCGTCTCGACCGCCCGCTCGAAAAGCGGCTGACGGGCAATTTTTGCGCCTCTGACTTCG
>JAQIXL010003506.1:0-10234 GCA_034700245.1 Poikilolaimus oxycercus
GGCAAGGACTCCAACCGCCATCGTCACTTCCTTCTCCGCCAATACGGAGTGACACCTCTTGGTCGTGGAACAAAGCATGAGACCGACAAGTTGCGGTCTGAGGAGATGAACTTCGACTTTGAGGACTGACATGGAGACAATCTACAACATTTGGAAGGAGGTCAAAGAGCATCGAAGACACAATCCGTCAGAGAACCACAACCACAATCTCCGCGTCCTCACCTAGGCCTAGCTAGGAAAAACAAAGAAGAGGCGCCCGCACATGCCACGAGGAGACGGCGCGCGATCTCGAGGTCAGAGCCTCCTGCCATTGGCGCCAAAACCCTTCCAACCTCTTCCTGTTGTCTCAGAGATGTTCTTGGCACTCTCATCATCTCCTACGAAGCTCTCTTCTCTTTCATTTACAACAGAATGTTTATCACCCGTTTGCTAAGTCAATGTGTACATCATCCGACCTGCACGTGAAAAACCCGTAAAACACAATACGAAACGAAACAAACAGGGCTTCAACTAAACGTTTCCCTAGCCAAAGAGACTACGGAGAAAGCGAAGGAATTGGCCTAGAGAAGATCATCCTCACGAAAGACGATGTGGCCATCCTCGTCGACGTAAGCCAACGCCGCATTCGACTCGTCGATGCCGAACTTCTCCAGCTCCTCCATCACATCTTCGTAGAGCTGCGCGTCCTGGAAAACTCTGCTTTGTAAGAATGCTCATGAATAACATCGTAGCTTGTACACGCCATCAGTAGAAGAACAAACCATGCCACGAAGAGCGACACGCGTGTTCGTGTCCGACATCACCTGGATGAGAAGCGTTGTCATATCGCAGACAGTCTGAACATGTTATCATTCGGTATGAGAAACATTCACTAACGTCATCGCCCTCTTCTTCGTCCGTGTACACAATCTCCTGGAGGGGCTTGCGATAGGGCTTGGGAGTGAGGACCCGCTCGCTCTCAGTCCTCGTCTCGTCCGTCGTGTCACGGTCCTCCCTCGCCGACTCCCACGCCGCCAACGACCTGGTGCTCGTCGAAGTGGTCAGCACTTCATCTTCCTTTCCGCCACGCTGACGCTCGCCATATGGAAAACGTTGAAAACTCTCGGTCACCGAGCTGACCAGATTTCCCTAAACAAACAGAATGGATAGTCAGTTGCCACGAACCATTTCTTGATCTTCCTTCTTTGTCTGTCCACGTTCAGCAGCTGCCGCTTTGCGATCACGCCAAGTTGTCTGAAAAACGGAACTTCGAAGAAATAACGATGCAACGAACACCACGTGAAGATGAAGATGGTGGACGTTGCTCGGCCGACTCTGGCGGCGGCTTCACGAACGACGTGAAGCTGTACTTCTGCATCGTAATACTTAGCTCAAAGCAGACAAATTCACGTAAATGTCGGAATAATAAGATTTAAAAGAAGCGGAACAAGGAATGTAAGTACGTTTAAGGCGAAATATTCAACGGCACTTCCACTTCAAATGCAGGAGCATCACATTTATCACACCGTCATCCGTCGATTACTTAAGGCACAACATGAAGGAAAACTAGAGCATCAATCCTTCCAGGAATCAACAAAATAATTACAATGAACAAAGTGAAGCAACGAAGAGGAGTAGACGCTACTCCTTCCAGCGATGACCACACTGGGCACAGCGGTAGAAGGTCGTCATGGGCTCGTCGGCGCTTCGCGTCTGCAGTTGCATGAAGTAGGCTCGCTCATGTGAGCACTGCGGGCATCGCTCGTCCGTCACTTGGGCATTCGCCCAAGCACCCGGTCCTCCCAACACCTGAAGAACATTCGTTCACACTAATTCGCGGAAGGAGAAACCTCATCAATGTCCTTGAGTCGCGGGAAGATGCGCGAGGAGACCTTCGACGTCACCGGCTGAATGTATGGACAATCTAAACTCTAAGCTGAAAACAAAGAATGAAACAAACCTGGGCAACAGAAAGCGAGACAAGTGTCATGCTCCTGCGCCGTCAAGATGCTCCCACACTCTGGGCAGAACACGAGCATTTTTTCTCTGAAAACTAGCTCTTCTGGACATACGAGAAACAAGGAAAGGTAATTGTTGAAACGACGGAAGATAAAAGAAGCACGAGGGCAGGTAACAAGTGAAACCACGACACCAAACAAGATTCTTTCAAGCAAAATGATTGTGCAAGATTTATCAACAGTGTGCATGCAACCCGTAGCAACAACTAACAACGATGACAACAGCAATAAACAACTTCTTAGAAGACGACACTTGGCACGGTGCTTCCCGGATAGAAGCACTTGACGTTGCGATCGGTGATGAGATAGAGCAACGACGTTTCTTTCGTATCCAATGTCGCGGTTTGCACGGAAATATCCAACTGAACACGGAAGGTTGCCTACAAAGTTCGCGAGCAAACCCGTCCTGTGACGTCCTTTGCAAATCCGTGTCCGACCGGGGTGACTTGAATGATGAAATCAGCTGATCCTCTCAAATACGCGAACAATCTTGTCTCTTGAGTGAATGAAACAAAAACCAGACCATCTAAGCACTTGCATTACAATGAAATTGAGTAAAACCTTCTGGGACGATAGTGTGGATGTTCTTCAATAGAAGCCGCGCGCTCACGGTGTCCAAACCGGCTCGCTCCAATGCTGAGATGTCATCGAAGAGCACGGCATGAGCGTCTGAATGAACGCATTTTCAAATCATCGAAATGAATTGCCTGCAGCCTTCACAGCCTCGAGGATCCGCCGTGGAACATCCGAAACGGGCTCGTCCAATTCTTCGGGAAGAAATTCCGTCAGAGCACGATATCTAAAACCAGATTTGCCGAAAGAAGTCGATCGAACGAGACAAGTGATGGATCCCAGCGAACAGCAAGTCGCGCGCAGATCATCCTTAGGTTCATCTCACTCAAATGCGACGAAATCAGCAATACTTTTCTTCGATTCTTCGTGAACTGCGACTAGAACAACGATTTGAACACCGAAAGCGCGAGAAAACGTACAAGATAGTGGAGATGCAGAAAAAGATCTGCCGCTCCAGGCTGCACCATCGATGCACCCAATCCATCGGCGATTCCTTCAAGCTTCGTTAGTGCCTCTATCATTCCTACAATTGTTGAAACGATGAAAATGCTGAAGAAGACACAAGAAACAGACGAAAACAACGACAAAACAGAAGAAACTGAGAAACGTTCCAGCGGTGCGCCTTTGTGGTGTGCAAAAGCGCGCACTTTGTTCGCGCCTCTTTGGATGATTCACATTTCCGGGAACGCCGTCTTCGTCGTTCGTGTCATGCTGTCTTTGTGGTCTTCCTTCATTGTCGTGTTGGCGTTTCCGTTTTCGACCGCGGCTCCTCGGCCACCGGCACTCGACATTTAGTGTGAAAAGGCTCGAACCGAGCTTTACGATGGCGCGCGCGAGCCTTTGTCGTCGAGACGCCTCTCTCCTTTGCTGCCTTATCTTTGTGTTTGCCCAGAGTGCCTCTCACGGCCGCCTCCTTCTCCTTCTCACTGAACTCCGCCTATAAGGATCTTCGTTTCTTGTAACTTTTTCCGTCTTAAAGGAAGCTGTGCATTTCTTAACTTCCTGTTGAAAGTCGAATGAGGAAACATTTGTCGAAGAGCCGTTTGATTGAACCGGTTCTAGTCTGTTCTTGTGTGTGTGCTTTCGGCGTCTTCTTTTTGCCACTCCCCCGTTTGTGGTAAGGCGCGTGACTCACAAGTGCAAGCTTTCCCTTTTCCGAAACCTCGTCGATTTCATTAGTCATAGGACTCTAACCTCGTCATGGGGTGTCGCACCTTCTCCCACGTCTTCTGGCGCGTCATTTTGCTCTCAAACATCCTTTTCTTGTGATTTCTTCTGCTTTTCTTTCGACTGTTTTATCGTAAAACTTTACAGGCGAAGGTCGGTGAGAGAAGAAATGCCACCACCACCACCGCCACCCCCTCCCCCGCCACCTCCACCCTCGGGGCCGCCGAAGGACGCGAGCAAGGATCGCGGCAAGCTGCTAGGCGAGATTCACCAAGGCGCACGACTAAAGAAGGTGGATAGAAGTCAGATTCGAGATGCGTCGGCTCCGCAAGTTGGTGGAAAGGTAGAACTTATTTCTCTTGATTCGAATCCTTTTCATACTTACCTTTTGTTCTTGAGACGTATGTGAATTTGTAAATTTCTAGGCACCAACAGGCGGCGGTTCAGTTGGAGGCGGAGGTCCGCCGTCATTGCCGTTCAAGTCGAACAACGGAAGCAATGGAGGAGGTGGAGGAGGAGGGACAACGTCTGCGCCTCGGCCACCTTTTGCTGGAGGCGGCGGCCTCTTCGCTAATGGTCTACCATCAAAACCTTCGGATAACAAGGTGAGCTCACTTTTATAACTGAGATGAAACGTGAGAAATAGAGGCTGAAACGCGTAAAACGTAGACACATGGCAATGAAGGACAGTCACTGAATTTCAATTGAGTTGTTTCCAGAAGCGATTTGGCGCGGGCGCGACGATCTCGTCGACGGCACCAGCGCCACCTCCTTCAGCGTCGGCTCCACCACCACCGCCCCCTCCACCACCACCTTCAATGTCAGCTTCCTCGGTCTGTATTTTCTTTCATGGAAAGCATTTTCAACATGATTACTCATAGAAGTAGAGCTGTGTCACTTCATTGTGAAGTGAGAATAAGTGATTCCAGGCACCACCACCGCCTCCCCCACCACCTCCTTCATTCAACAAGCCTTCACCCGGATCAAGCAGTGCTGCGCCACCACCGCCGCCCCCTCCTCCTCCACCACCATCTTCTTCTTCGTCTACTCTAAGGCCTTCGCCGCCGAACCAAATGGCAAAGCCGCATATTCCGGTTCGTTTTCAATTAGTGTGTGGCTTCGAAGAAACTAGCATGACCACTCGGCCTGTGAAGTGCTAATCAAGTGCGACACACGTCCCTTGTTTCGACATTTTCAATCATTTCGTGCCTTGTTGTGGTGCGGTGTGCTTAGTTAGTCTTCTTGTCATCACTGCAGATGCAGCATTCGAATCCGAACTTCGCGACGCTTCGGCCGACTCCTGCTTCGAAGCCCGTTTTCGGTGTTGGCATGCTACGAAGGACTGGAAGCTCGGAGGTCGTTTTGCGTTTCTTTGCTAGGCTTAGTTCTTTACACAATTGGGAATGCGGGAATGCAGACTGCTTCTTTGTTGTTTGCGGTGCCTCTGCTTTTTGTTTTCGAATTGAAGAGCTGGTTTTCAGGATGTTCGATCAGCTACAGCGCCTCGTGCACCTGGACTTGGACCAACAGGAAGGCCGACAGCTCCACCACCGGGTAGACCTGTGGCGCCTCCTCCGCCTCCGCCACCCGCCGGCGGCACTCTTCGTGGACCTTTCAATCAGAATGGGAACTCCACTCTAAGGAATCCAATTCAACCGCCGCCACCTCCGCCGTCGATCCTCAATGGTTCGTTGCTGTTTCTCAAATCACATGCGCTTGTTAGCACCACCTGTAAACCGAAACGTGCATCGGTTCGCGGACGACGACGCTCCGCCGCCTCCACCGCCGGCTCGAGGCCAGTCCTTGGCGACGCAACCGGGATTTCATTCGGCGCCTCCACCACCGCCACCACAACCGCCATCGAACTCGGTGACAGAGCGCTTCCATTTCACGTCGCTCGCCGATCTGCCGCCGCCGCCTGCCTTCACGCGGAGGAACGTCGCTTATTGAATACGCGGTATGATGGACGTTCAATGTTCCTCTTTTACTCCTCTTCTTCTCCCATCCATTTTGTGTATCACAGAGAGTATTTTGCAATCAATACTTAATCAAAAGTGCCTTCGCTTCTTTTGCTTGTGTTGATGTTTGTTGCACTTCGGATTTGTCTCATTTCCGTTCTTTTCTTTTTGTTTCTATGAGTCATTCCGTACCTCTGGAGGAAGTGTGCCGCCAAGAAAGTCACCTTTTCTCTCTCCCTCTCTCTCCTTTCGCCTTCTCTCAGAAACGTGGAGTTGCAATGCGCTTTATAGTGTGCCTCCTTTCCTCATTTTCTTTTGAGCATCACGGATGTATTTCTTCGTCGCCCATCTTTGATAGCGGGGGTGAACAACTAGTATCATGTACAGAAAGCAAACTAGCGATTCATCATCTCTCGTCTTTTTGCCTTTGTTCAACATTTGCTTCGCATGAATCTTTCTCTTTCGTGGTTCATTTCGTTTACGTTGTTCTTCTCATTTTGCTTTCCTTCTTCGACCTACCTTTTCGTATGAAGATCGCCTTATGCAGAGAGAGAAAAGTGTGATGATGCTTGGTGAAATAAGTCAGCTCAATTGTGATAATAAAAATTGATATTACTGACTGAAGACGTAGAGCATGCATGGCGTGAAATCGCAAGAAAGTATCTTGAGAACAATATGAAGTATGGCGTGTTAGCTTGGTTTATTATTGGAACTCTTGGTTTGAAGATGATGAACGACATGGTTGGCGCGTCTGGCATTGGAGTGGGAGGCGTCCCCATGATGGCGGGTGCCGTGCCCGGAGTCCCCTCGACGGTCCTCCCGCCGGGTAGCGTTGCCGTCCAGCCGCCCTTCCAGGCCGGCATCTCGGACCTCGTCAAGCGACTCGATGCCATCAATAAGTAAGATCTTCTTCCAGTTCACAAATAGTGTTTAAGATTGGAGGACAAGATTCGTGAATTGCCGAAGTTGGCGCAGACTTGCTTTGCCGAACTCGCCAAGGACAAGCAAGTATGTGTCTTCGATTCCAATTCTCCCCTTACTTTTCTCTAACAATTAGCATGAGGCTTTTTATTATCTAGAAGAGTGCGCGATTTGCCGTGTTGATCTTAGTTTGTTGCTTTCCGAGATCATCCGAAAGGGCGGGCCGTGGTGGAGTGCATGAAAACCCAATAACACATAGGTATGTGAAGTTATCGCTCTCGAGATTTGGAGAATAACGTTTTGGTTTGCGAATCTCTACCCTTGCATGTTTTGCATGAACCTTCCCGCTGCATGAATCTGCCTTTCTTCATTATGTGTATAACAATGGTTTGGTTTAGATTCCGAAGCAGAAGATGGAAGAGTGCTCGAACGCCTACAAGAAATCTCTGCAACAGATCGAGCAGGAACTCAACACGCACATGACTTATCTCTCGCACGTCTGTGTCGGCTCTGCACATCAGGTTTGGTTGAGTTTATTCTTCCCTGACGCTAAGGTTTAAGGGATCAACATACGCGCCGCTGCAGACAATGGCCTTGGCGGATCAGGCCACGCAGACCTTGCACAAGTGAGAACTTTGTCTTCCTTTTCTTTTTAACCTTGTTTGATCATAACAAAAGAGCTGTTTTTAGAGAGATTGATCGAATTCTGGCAACGAGATTTCCGAAGACGGCCGACATCTCCGACGTGCAGATGACGGACTCGAGCGAGGATCTCGGCAGATCTCTTTGAAGCTTTCATTCGGGTGTTCCTTTATTGTTGTTGCTCTTGTAATTGTCAATGATCTCAACAAACTAGGACGTTTATGTTCCTGTTTGACTTTGTTAAATTTGGAAGATAAAATAAATTGAAATCGATCTGAAGAGTTCTTCATTTTGTCGTCGAAACGATGGAATATCTTGGAGAGAAGTCTCGCGTAGTTGTAGAGTGTTAGTTATGCGAGTCTAGAAGAGTCGCCGTCAAGAAGAATGGATGACGCCGAAAGCAACGAATTGATCTGTAAGTTGCTTCTACGAATTCGAAAAGTGTCTTCAGCGAAGATCATTCGAATTCAAGAGCAAGCCCAGCAACAGCAAGCATCGTCGTCGTCGGCAAGTCTTCCGCCGATTCTACGGAAGCGGCGACGAAGGTAGCCATTCTTCTGATTTGCAATCCCTTTCAGAGATGAGATGCCCATTCTCGAACCGGCCGTGTATCTTGTTGATGGACGAGGAGGAAGCTCGAGCGCCATGAGCTCGCCTAGGAAGATTTCACGATTGAGGGTGAACTCGAAGTTTCCTCCTCTCATATCAACTATTCAGGCACTAAGAAACCCGGAAGAATCAACCGCTCTCGATGAGGGTTCAACGACAGCGACGGTTCAAGATTTTCAACAAGCCTACATTGCTCAGCTAGCAGAGAGACAAGGCGGCAACAACATGCTCGCAAGAAAGGTTTAGCCCGATGTTCTTTTTAAGCTTTATCTAGGTGGAGCGCCGCTTAATGACGGATGCAGCTGTTGAGGCGCGCCTTCGAATGGTCGACGTCGATCTGAACACTTTGAGCTGTTACGTACCACTTTGTGGTCGAAGCTTTGATAGCCTTCATGTAAGTGTTGACTTGACTCTTTGAGAAGAATGCTTTCAGGTTCTCGCCTGGCATGCGAGCTATGCTCATCAGGACTCTTCGGTCACCTTGCCCGGCAATGCGCTTTGCCTTGTTTGTGGCATCGAACTTGACAATGCCAAGGTTGGGATTCGTTTTGAAATTGTGATCTTGATATTGCAGGGAAAGTTGGCTCACTTGACGACTCGTCATCGTTCGTTGATGGCCGAGCACAGTCGACAATGCATGCAGATGCGCGGCGCCTTCCTCGCTCCTCAATCCCCGGCTGCCATTCGACTTCGAAAGAAGGTGAATGAACTTTTGGAAAGCTGAACATGCATTCAAGGCCGAGCAGACAATCGTAATGACGAAGCCGTCGCATGATCTTCCCGTCGACTTCGATGTGGATGGCTATCTCTTCGACGATTTGACCGGCGACTTCACGCTTTAGCAAGAAGAGAATGCTATGGATTTCTGTTTCTTCATTTCCTGATTTTCTTTCTCTTGAAAGCTACTGGATAGCGCGATGTTCGAGTAGGCGCCGCTGAGCTTGAAAGACCAGTGCAGGAACGGGTTACGTAAAAGATGAATTTTGTGAGCTATTTGCTGCTCGATTTGAGGGCTTGACCAGTTCTCCGAGCCTTTACGATGTCGTTGTGTGTCTTTGTCTTGTATTCCTCTTCGCATGTTTTCTTACCCGAGAGTATTTTTTTGCTGTGTGAGTCTTTCACAGTTCCAGATGTGCATCTCCACACTTGACAAGGTTCGCTGTTCATAATCTTCTAAGCTCGAAGTACCATGCACGAATTGAAGGATCATCTGCTTCATGTCGTGTCAATTGAATAAATTGCTATTCCTACACAACTTATTGAAGCAGTGGTTTCTTGTTTCCATGGACGAATCATACTTCATAGATTGCTCCACCTAAAACAGAGAAGCAGATGCTGTGCCAACGGGTGGCGGCTCGTGCGGCAGCAGCGAGGGTCGGCGCCCGTCAAATGGGCTCGAAACCGATGTCCTACGCCGAAAAGCGTCTTATCGGGTGAGTCAAGAGCTGTAATTGAAGGTCTAGGTACTCGCGTGAGGACATGTTCGATGTGGTAGCGGATGTGGCGCGCTATCACGAGTTCGTCCCGTGGTGCCGTTGCTCCACAGTCTCGCCGGCCGGCAAGAACGCGGCATGTCTTGTGCTTTTTTTACAGAATCAGTTTCTTGAAGGTGATCGCGGAGCTGGAGATAGGCTTCCCGCCCTTGTCGGAGAGTTATCGCTCGAAGGTCATCCACATTCGGCCATCCGTCGTTCGTTCTTCGTACATCGATCGTGATGGACTCTTCGAGGTATCGAATAGTCTCTTAAGAAGCCTCTCCAGGTACTCGACACAACTTGGCGATTCGGTCCGGGCGATGCGGCGAATCCTCGCTCGTGCACTCTTCACTACGATCTCGTCTTCGAATTTCGCTCGGCGCTGCATAGAAGAATTGCTCATCTCTTCTTCGATCAGGTTTCTTCACTTGAGTGTTAGTACTCGCTTCGAGGTGGTGAAGACGATGGTGGGAGCATTTCTGGACCGAGCGAAGAGTCTACACGGACCTGCTTCAGTACCCGCCTCGGCGCCAAAGGTCCTCTCTTATGAGTCCTGAGAAGTACAAGAAGAACTCCGGTGACTTTACTCGTGAATTGTATTTATTGGTCGAGGTCTCACTAGTCCTTTGTGAATAGATGAAATGAAGTGTGTTGCTGATGGAAAACATGGACATGCAGACACTTCTCTCCCTTGAACAGCGAGGAATCAACACTTTGAGTGATAGGGAGTTGAGTGGGAGGAGGGGGAGGTTATTCTCAAGCATCCAGTCTCCCTCCTTCAGCACGTTTTTCCTTGAATGAAAACAACAGTGATTTTCCACGAAGTTTATGCTGTGGACAGATGAAGCGAAGAAGGCGTGTTCAGCCCTCGAGGGCGGTGCTCGTCGACTCC
>JAQIXL010003507.1:0-10232 GCA_034700245.1 Poikilolaimus oxycercus
CTAGTTTCTCTAATCCGTTGAGAAGTTCGCCTTTGAAGTCCTAAACAACTTTTTCTAACGAAGATTGTTGCTTACTCGATTGTTCTGGTCACTTGGGCGGTCAAGAAGAAGCTCGATGTTTTCGATTTCAAGAGATTCTTTCAAGATCGACACTAGAAGACTGTTCACGGTACTTACGTCGATCTAAATTTTCAGAACAGGTGCCTAATTACAGTAGGAAACAAACAAGCGTTGAAATATGAAAGGCGAAACTTCGACGAGTTGCTACGCAGCGGGCAAGAATCGCGTCACAAACGTCCGCACCACGCTTGCCATCCAGCGCATCCGAAAACTAAGATACGGTCAATTGAAATCTGTTTTAAACACCTTTAAGTCTGGAATAAGATTGAGTGAGGGTAGCTCAAGAAGCCTTTGATCAACATGCGAGCCAATAAGATGAAACTCGACTTGGAAAGGTCGAGAAGCAACTAGCAACGCGTCGAGGGCGTCGAGATGGTCTTGGGTGAAAGGCCCTTGGTTGTACTCCATCTATTAAAACAAAGAATAAAGAAATAAACACAAACATAAGACTTATTTGTACCTCGTCGCATCCAAAAAACTCATTTCGATAGCAGAAAAGGCATCGTTTAGGGCCAAGCGAGTAGTCGAAGACAAGATGACGACCGGGGAAGAGTTGAAGGACACGTCTAATATCAACAACGCCTTGCCCTACAAAGAATTTTGTTGCCAACAAGGCAGAAAACAATCAACCCCAGATTCGATGCAGCTCGATGACTGAATTTGGTTGAAGACGCAATATTCGACAGACCAAATCGTGGAGCGCCTCTCGTTGACTAGCTGGCATTTGAAGTTCAAAGACGATAGTTTCATCATTCCTCGTTGCCTGTTTAAAGGTGCCAACGAAACTTGCTCTTCCTTGAAGAATGTGCTTCAGTTTTCGGAATGCGATCCATGGCCAAAAACCGATTGGAAGCCAGAGATTCAAGAGACGCTGCCGTCGCGAATGCAAACCTTCAGAGTCGCACCAAGGGGACAAATGAACGAGAGGCCCCATAAAACACAAGAGATAGATGCAGAGAATTCCGAAAAATTCAAAATGAATGAATTCTATCAAATGTAATATTGGCCAAAAAGATTCCCTCAGGAACTCGGGCTTGAAAAAAAGAAATATGAAGAAGCAAGCATATGTAAAGAGTATTTTTAGGGTAAAGTCGTTGATGAGAAGGAAACCCGCGGGCTCCGAAGATGAAGGAAGGCGTATGATTCTAGTTTGAAGTGTCGGTAACTCTTCAACTGGCGACTGTGTGCGAATAATGACGGATTGAGGCCAGAGAGGATGCTCAAGTTGAAGCTCGATTGGAGGACCCTCGCACAGAGCAAGGAAACTGAAAACGTTTTACGAGTGAAAGAGACAGTTCTTACTCCGGATCTCGTTTTGTTAACGAAGCACGGAAATGTCTGCATGCACGTTGAAGACGAGCTAGCGAATAAAGACTCAAATGAGTGTAAATCAAATCAAGAAGCTCTTCACCTAGACAGAAAATGGACATTTTTGTTAAGGAAGTGTTGTCGAGGTTTGACCTCGCCTTGGGTTCTTGTCGAAGGTGCTAATTGTGAGATGGACAGGAAAGTTCTTCATTTTAACCGACTGCACATGAAGAAGAATCGCTGCCAGAAAGTTAACAAAAGATTAAATGGGACGCTAATCTGAACTTTTTTAACACGTAATATCAGTGTAAAAATGAGCAATAAACAGCATCAAGACCTATTGTAAAAGACTCAAAGTGTCAGCTGCTGAACTTGTATGCGAAGAGTAAAAGTGGAATAAAGACTGCCTTCAATTAGATTAAGAGACAAGTTTACGCGAGTCCAAGCGGAGAGAACTTCAATGGAGACGAAGTCCGCAGATATCCGAAAACTAAAACAAACATTAGAGTTATGCCACTGTTAGTGGAAAGCAGAAATCACGAAATAAAGACAACAACAAGAAACGTCACCTCTAAATCAGGAATATGGATGAAGGCAGGTAATGAAAGAAGATCTTCAGTGACTTGCCACGGAGAAATTCGTAGTTCCAGTTTTGAAGGTCGCGCAGCCGCGAGAACGTCATTCAGACTTTCAAGATGCGTTTTCGCGATGGGCAGCTGAAGATATTTTGACTGAAATTTTATAAGATAGTTATTGTAAAAAAAAAGTCTTGTTCGCCCAACCCATTGACATCCTCGAAATGAACTGCAGTGCCAACATTTCTTACTATCGATGAAATAATCGACGACGATGTGCCGACCAGGGTGCTGAGAAAGTACGCTTTGTAGGTCGGCTAAAGAGTCCCCTGCAATTGAATTTATTAATTAATTAGAAAAGCAGCAAACCCCAGACGCGGTGCAACTCTATAACAGCGTGTGGTTGGAGACGCAAAATTCGAAGAAGAAGCTCACGGAACATGCTTTTTTGTTCGTTGTTGTCGAGCTCAAAAATCGCTTCTTTTGAGATTATTGAAGGCTGGAAAAGTCGTCGTCGACCATCTTGATTTCCTTGAAACAAGCTGCAAAAGGAAAACACCAAAATTGTCGATCGAAAAAGATGCAACGGCCAAAAAGCAGCGAACAGAAAACTTTTCACCGAGCGTTGCCGCGATGTTGAAATGCATTTAGGTTCCGACCAAGGTGTACGATGCGCCAGACGAGGCATCCAGGAAGCTGCCAAGACCAAAGCAGCGGCCGATCGAACACAAAAATGATCAATGATGCACAAACAAAGGCATGCAAAGCTAGCCCGTGGATACGCAACTAATAGATAATTTTTGAGTAGACGATATGTGGCAACGATGAGAAGATTCGAGAGTAGAAAGTTTGCGAAGAAATTCACGAAACCGCTAGGTTCCATTTCCAGTGGAGACGGAAGAAGAATAACTCGGCGTTTGATTTTCTTTTTCTTTTCTGGAAGCGACGGCGAACGAATAATAACAGACTGCGGCCAGAGTGAATTCTCAAAGCGAAGCTCGATTGGAGGGCCTTCGCAGAGCGCGAGAAGACTGAATTAACTTAATTATTGGTAAATCTAAAATTATTCACTTACTCTCGATGTTCTAGAGATGCGCGGATATGCTTGCAAGTTCGTTGAAGCCTCGCCAATGCTTGAAGGTCCAAATGATAGCAGACGAGATCGAGTAATTCAGCGCTGAGAGATAAAAGCGACATTTTATAAAGAAAATGCCCTAGACAACCGAAGACCCAGAGCAGGTTCACTATGCTTGCTTGGTCCCCGAAAGTGCTAATTCGTTGAGTTCAAGGTCACTGACATGCTTTTATGTTTCTTCATTTTGCACAGACTAGTGAAGCGAATGAACTTTTATTGCACATGCTGTGCTATGATTGCAACTTTGTATAACGCTCAATGTGAATGCGGAGAGTAAAAAAGCGAAATAGACTCCCATCCAGTAACTTCCAGGACAAGTTCACTCGGGCAGACTCGGAGACGACATCAATGGAAACGGCATCGGCAGACTCAGTGAAGACAACTGTAGACGTCTTCGGCATGCCATCAAGAAGTTCTTTTTTGAAGTCCTGCAAATTGTTTTGTTACATAATTTTTTCAACAGACAAGAACTACCTCACAGGTAGCTCTTCTTCGATAGAGAAGAATTTTAAAGTCTTCCAATTTGGATGAGCCATTTAAAAGCGAAATGATAAGACTATTCACACCACCGACTGTGATCTGCAACTTCGTCATAGGTGCGGAAAAAATGACAGAGCACAGGCAAACCAAAAAGAAAAAAAAACTAACACGAGATCCAATGTTAAAGGCTAATCGTCGCTGCCCGCGGATGCAGCTAGCCAGTGCGGCGGCGGCGTCGATTGGACTGCAGAAACGATACTTAAAAGCATCGGAAAACTGAAACAGGTCATTTACATGATAGTGAAATTGCACAAAAAAACACATTAAAAGTGAGTACTAATGAGGTTCTCTTCTACAATTACTCACCCGCAAATCGGCAACATCAACAAGCGACGGCGAGCTCATAACATCTTCACTGATTTGTGAAGCGTCTAGACGAAATTCAACTCTTACTGCTTTTGCAGAGCTGAGCATTTGATCAAGGCTTGTGAGATGAGTTACAGTAAAGGGGTTGAGGCCATAATACAGCTGAAAAATCTTGAGCAATCTTGATTCTCTAACCATAATGCATTTCCAAGGGCAGTAACCGCACTTCTCAAGATCGAAAGAGTAATCGACGATAATTCTTCGACCCGGATGACGCCGAAGCGCGGATTCCAAGACTTCTAGACTTTCTCCTGCAGATGCAGTTTACAATATGGCAAACGATGTTACCCCAAACGCAGTTCAACTGAATAATGGCATGGGTTGCAAGCGCAAAATTCTCATGAGCAGATCAAGGAGAACTGCGTTTCTGTTGCTGTCAATATGTGGTCGGAAAATCACATTTTTTGATATTTTCCACGGTCGCTTCAAAGTGCGTTTTCCTACGTTATGGAGAAAATGAAAGCATGAAAGAAGTGTTAGCACCAAATAAAGCGGCCAATAGGCAATTAATTGCAAGCTTTGTACAACTCTTCGTCGAAACGGAGTTAAATAGCATCGAGAATCGGCGAAAGGTGCCACATTAGCATCCAAACGTAGAGCAAACCATAAACGAGCGCTGCACGAGTGAAATAGTCGACAATGAAGAATTGGTCACGCGAACAGAACTGCCATTTGGGAAGCCAATAGTTTAAAGCGAAAGGAAGCTCGAGAAGAAGACTAAGGCAAAATGTTGCGAGAGCGAAACGTGCTGCTAATTGGCAAACGCCTTGAAATTGTGGCTCGTTAGATGGAGGCGATAGACGAATGACTCGCTGCCGAATTTTCCGACGCTTTTCTTGAGAAAATGGAGAACGAACGATGATAGACTGAGGCCACCGGGCGTGCTCTAGGTGAAGTTCGATTGGAGGACCTTCACAAAGGGCAAGAAGACTGAACCACCATCAGCAAATCAAAAATAAATTACTTACGTAGAATCTCGTTCTCTAGAGAAGCGCGAAAATGCTCGCACGTCCGTTGAAGCCTGGCCAATGCTTTGAAGTCCAAATGATTATAGACCAGATCAAGCAATTCTTCGCTAAGGTAGAAGATCGACATTTTAGCTGAACGCCAAAATGTGTCGATATTAGGCCGGCATTAGCCTGTTGAACTCGCTGAATCCCCGAAAGTGCTAATTGTAAGACTCACGATGTCTCTGTTTGTAATATTATATTGTAGAGACTGCAGGAAGGAAGCATCCGTTAGGGAAAGGTTTCCCTAAATATTATTTCAAGCGTATGCTTGCACAGACATCAACAATGTAATCAACCTTTTTTTATTCGGAAAAGTGTTTATTCTACATTGTGAATACGAGCTGCTAATATTCTTTTAAAGTTGTAACTTGTCAAAATGTTCAACTTGAATACTAAGGCAAAACGATTCGTACAAGTCTCCTTCGAATAAGTTCATGGAAAGATGCACACGGGCCAACTTGGAGATCACTTCAACCGAGACAAAGTCGACCGACTCGGTAATCTTGGCGATTGTCTTTATGCCATCGAGAAGCTCGTCTTTAAAATCCTGCAAAACTTTTTTGATGTTTTATTTTCTAAAACGAACGCACTTCGTAAGTTTCATTCTCCGGAAACAGAAGTATCTCAATATCTTCCATTTTCGACGGCTTTTGAAGGATTGAAATAATGAGGTCGTTCACGTCAGCAGCCGAGATCTGCAAAATTAACTACGGCTACACTTCCAATATAAGAATAAAACGGGTGTTAGAAATCAGAAGAACCCACAAATGACAGCATGTGGAAGGCGAACTGACGTCGCTGACGAATGCGTCGAATTAGCGCTTGATTGTCGATGCCCACATAACAGCGATGTTTAAAGGAGTCCGTAAACTAAAAGCTGAATCGGTTATTTAATCCGTATTTATGAATATTAAATTAAGAAAAAGCCAAACCTGCAAATCTGGAATTTTGGAAAGAGAGGGCAAGAAAAGAAGATCTTCGTTGACATGCGCGCCATCGAGACGAAATTCGAGACTTGCGGGTCGAGCGGCGGCAAGGACTGCGTCGAGGGCTTCAAGATGCAATTTCGTGAATGGCATTAGGAATTGTTCCTGCAAATGCTCGCGATTTGTTCACGAACCTTAACACAGTCGAAGATGCTGCAGTACCAGCACCAATTCTCTTCAAAGGAATAATTTACGGCAATATTTCGATCGGGATGATGCCCGAGAACGCTTTGCAGTTCGCTTAGAGAATCCCCTGCAATCGAATGAATAATCAAAATTAGCTCTAACATAAGAAGGCCCAGTGCAAAGTTGTTGCACATACCCCAAACGCGACGAAGTTCGATGCTGGCATACGGCTGTAAGCGCAAGATTCGGTCGAGTAGATCGTGAAGTGTTTGGCTTGTATTTTCACATCGAAGCTTAAAAATGGCTTTCTTGGAAATTTTCCATGGTCGACTGAGCGTTTTTTCATCGTTGTTTTTTCGTAATAACATGTGCAGAATGAAAAACAAACGAATGAATGCATGCAGCAAATAACGCGGCCAAAATGTGCAAATTTGTAGATATTTAACTGCACGCTTTTGGCCGGAAGTTAGAAAACAACTGAGATCTGACCAAGGTGAAAGATGCACATACGGCACTAACCAGATCAAGAGACTCATAAACGCCGCGAATCGAATGAATATGTTGCCATAATGAAACATAGTGAGGAAATTCCATGATGGCAGTAGAAAGTTGAAGGAAAAATAAATCAAATAAAAGAGGTACATGCAACCACAAGCAAAGATGTGATGCGCATATAAACTCCAAAAGTTTAAGAGCTGAGGCTCCCGATGTGGAAAAAGAATGACTCGACGTCGAATTTTGCGTCGTTTTTCTGGTGGCAACGGCGAGCGAATGATGACGGACTGCGGCCAAAGAGAGTGCTCGATGCAGAGCTCAATTGGAGGGCCATCGCAGAGGGCGAGAAGACTGCAATGTTTTAGTTGGAAGAAGAAGTTTTGATTACTTACTCAGGATCTCTTTTTCTCAAGGAGCTGTGAAAGTGTTTACACGTCCGTTGAAGTCGGGCTAAGGAGTAAATGTCCAAATTGTTGTAGATATCGTCAAGAAGCTCCTCCGGAAGACAGATAATGCACATTTTTCGGGGAGCAATGAGAAAGAAGTGAAGGCAAGAATTGCTTCAGTAGTTTTGCTCGGTGCTAAATAGACTATTGCGAAGCTTCTCGCGTTTGTGCTAACTATTTGCTACTCCTCGAGAGACCATGGAAATCGCGAGAATGTGGGCATTGTGCCCATTGTGGCCCAAGGCTGCATTAAAAAGACGTCCGCTCCAATCACTGCACAGTTTCAAACTCTTTATCCATATTGACGTTTAGAGTTTCACCGCTAGCTCATGAAAAATGGTCTTTTAGCAATCAACAGGCGTCTCCTTCCTTTCGGTCAGGTAAGTCTTGATGCGCGGCAGCTCCCTCACACGCTGTACCCAGGCTTTCACCTTAAAAGTGTCTTTCGCTTGAGGCAAGCATACATCGTCGTGACCGTCGAGATAATCAGGAGCGTACTGCTGGCCAGTGACGAGGTTCTCCGTCACGAGCAAGTCCACCCAGGTCACTCCGCCTGACACCAAGAAGCCCGAGGTGGAGCTCTGGAAGATGTTGCCCATCGAAGAGTACAAACCTTGAGATATTTCTCGATTCCGTCAAGAAGACGATCTCGGGCGGGCTTCAGTTGCTCGTAGGCTCCTTCCTTTGAGAAAACGTTTCTCAGTTGAGAGTTCAAACCTTGGTTCCCGGAGGATTTGGGAAGATCTTCTGCAGACCGGTAAAGGCGTGCAGACCCCAGCCGAAGAAGGCCGAGACGTAGTCCTTGAAGGCATCAGCAATCCCGTTGACGATCGCCTCCTCGTAATCGTCTTTGCCAGCCAGACCTGAGCATAGTCGACTTTTAGGTTGTTTGGAGTTTCATACCATGCAGTTTGGCGATGTAGCGAGCGATCGAATGACTCTCGGGGATCTGCTTGCCATCGAACTCGAGCACGGGCAACTTGCCGAATGGAGTGTCTGAAAAAGTTCAATTTACCGTGCGTCTTCTCAAAAACAAGAACTCCCTATATCTATCTATTCATTAAGGAAAGATTTCGAAACCGCAAAGAGCCTGACAACAGCTCGACATACAGCCGACAATACAAAGGGGGATCGAATTGCGAGGTCATTAGCGACATGATCTTGATGGGAAAGACCTCGAGAGGGAGTGGGCAAATTTGAAGGAAGAAAACTTTTACGCACTGAGTCTCTCGGGGTTCTCGGACCAGCTCGGACGATCATAGCGAACGTCCTCGAAGTCGACGCCGGCCAGGGCGAACGTCTGCCGGCAAACCTCGCCGAAGGCACGAACATTGAAGTATTTGAGCGTGTACTTCGGCGCCATCGCGAACTGAAACAACACTGTTGTGTCCCTAGGCACAACGACTGTTACTTGTAACCACAAGGGATAACAAGCAACTTTATTCGGGAAGAACCACAAGGAAATACGAGACAAGGGGGAAGAAGGCAACCGGTCGAGCCGGTAGGAGAACAACGTCTGAGGCTCGGAGAGAGGCGCGAGACGCGTTGACCTCGGTAAAACAAGTACAGTGACAAGGGCGTACGAGAGGGGCTACGTACAACGGGGCTCTACACAACAAACATTTTTCAATCGAGCCCAAGGATACCGAATCGCGCCCTCGCGGATAGTCAAAATACGTAAACAAACTGAAACCGCCAACCACCAACTCCTCTGGGCAACTATTTCTGGAGAATGCCTCCTTATGTAGACCAGGTTGTCCCCAGAAAGACAAGACCACCCCAAGGAATGTGACTTGCAGACGAGGACTGAAGTTTGTGTGCTGACAATAAAGAGAACGCGCACGTTGCGGGCCATGCGGCGGGGCGGCGAGTGAGCGATTAGTGATAATTGATTCGATGGACGGACGGCGGGTCGGGGGGTAACGGGTGAGGGGAAAGGGGGGAATGGGGGAAGGGCGTGTTGTTGTTCGTTCCTTCTTTCCAAGACAGAGAATGGCAAGGCGTTGAATCAACAGGCAACGGCAAGCAAACGTTTCTGTCTATGTGAACCACACAAAAGGAACCTCAGCCACTGAAAAGAAACACACAGGGGGCTTAGCGGTTTCGGCTTGACTGACTGTGTGCTTTCCATAACGACAAGACGCATATAGTGCTTCACAAGTGTTGACATTTCTCTTGTAAGGTTTGCGAAACGGCTAATTGCAATATCATCATGCAGATTGGGGAGCGTGTTTTGAGCTCTGCGCTCATTGTCAGGACGCCTCACGGGGCGTGAGAGTGACCACGGACGATCACCCGACTGGACTGGTTCGGCTTAACAACATGAAACACACCCAAATGAGTGTCATTCGACGACGTCTTTAGGCTGTGGGACGTGAAAAAGGGCGTATTTATGAATCCATGGCAAGGTCGAAATGACATTGCAGGGCCAGATTTTTGAAAAATTTCAGTGCAAATGTGAAACCGTCTATTCATCAACACTGAAACTGGTGAAAGTAAGATGACAGCTATTCTCAATGCATCCAGGCAAAGCCGCCCTCTCTTCTTGTAAGCCTTGGGAAACTATGAAAAAGCATCGCCCATTCAACCCATTGCTCGGACATTTTCGTGTCGTCGCCTTACAATTAGAGGCGGAGAAAGCGCTGAGACCAGGGAGCGGTCACCCTTCATTGGACTCGTTTCGCGTAACATCGCGCGACACGGCTAAACGAGTGTCATTCGATGACGCCTTTAAGGCTATGGGACGTGAAAAAAGTTAAAAAGAAGGAAGAGAAAGGAAGATGTCAGCTAATTATTACAGTCTGCATGAAAACCTCTTCTGCGAGAATCACCATTGCATTTTAGCGAAGAGAGCACATACCAAATAGCGTTGGAGAACGACGGAATAACAACGACTTGAAAACTTGAAGTTCTTGTACTTAAGTCAAAACAGCCAATTCACTAGTTCCTTTCGAATAATGTTCATCGCAGCAATCGCGATGAACCCTGAAGAAAAACTTGAAAAAAGAAATTTTGCCCTGGGGGCATGCCTTGACCGGGTGAAAGGCTTGTCCACGCGGGGGCGCTGCAAGTTTTCCTCGGCCTCCACAGGGGGCACACTCGATTGGATAACGCCTAACGGGGCG
>JAQIXL010003508.1:0-10232 GCA_034700245.1 Poikilolaimus oxycercus
TTTGGACGTCTCTCTGCAGGAAAGTGTCCGGTGGAAGATGTGTACGACCAGCAAATGTCTCCGCTATAGCAACTTCTCTCAACTCAATTTCATTCTCTTGCCTTGATTGAGGAACGCCTCCTTCAAATGCTCGTAGTCAGCGATGACAACGTGTGGTCGTGGAGTGAAGACGGTGAAGAGGCCGCCGTACTTCTTCGACTGCTCCTCGAGGTAGAGATGCGTGTTCTCCATGGGCATCTAGAGAAAGGGCAACTTGTTTTGTCGCAATCAATCTAAATTAAGGCCGAGATAAAAAGATGCCATTGTACTTGATGAGACCTAACCATCTTTGCCCTCTTTCGCAAACTTCGGAAAAAAATAGGGAAGGAGACGCAACTCGAGACCTGTTTCACGCACCAGAAAGTTTTCTCCATTACAGGTGCTTGTTTGGGGAAATAGCCCAAAGCAAGTTTGTTGGCTAAGAGTTTCTCTTCCAGGTAAGAGAAACTCTTACCTGGAAGACATTGCCGAAGAGAGGAATGGGCAGTGGTCCCTTCGGATACTTGGACACCCAGCGGTAGTAGGAAAGGATGTAGATAAGGAGAAGGAGTAGAAGGAAAATAAGGAGAGCCGCCATCGTCTGCCTTGCTCTGAGCGACTCTGACAATTAGGGGAGAGGCGACTTCGGCAGTTATTTTTCCTTCTTTTGGAGACCATTTCATCTTTCCGACGAGCCCATTCTCTATCAATCAAGCAAGGCAAAAAGGGGAAAGCCCCTCATACGTTGCGCCGAAGTCAAGACACAGATGTTCACACAATAAAAATATTTCTAGACATTTTCTGAACAAGTGAGGACTTTTGAACAACGAAAATACTCTTTTGAAGCTTTCTCTAGAAAGCAAAAAAATGAAAGGAAAAAGATTTGCACAATGCAAGATTCGAACTCGCGTCTTCGCCTTGGGGAGGCGACATGCTAACCACTGCACTAATTGTGCTCGAAGGAAATGGCGGCCGTTAGTGAAATATCATACTTTCTCGAAAAAATGACTTTCGCCTTCAAATCTGACTGTGAGAGCATACATGTTGTGAACTTTATTGTTACTACCCCACTTCCCTTACCGAAAATAGGGCAGCAGGGATAAAGCTTCGGGCTGAGTCGAAACTCGTAGACAATTCACATTCATTCGGCTGAAATTCTGTCTTCAACAGTAAAACTTCCCAAACTTACTCAAGATATTTCATGAAACGTTTGAAATCGTGTCGACTGCAGCGGGACCAGCCGCTCTTCCCCTGGCCGGCCTTCTCGCTCATGATGTGCTTCGAGCCGCAGTTCGGTTCGTCGTGACCCATGCCAAGACTGAAGTTAACTCCATAAGTTTTCTCGTTTCTCATCGCTCTTTCTTCGGAAGAAAACCAACCTGTGTCCGAGTTCATGAGCCATAAACTGAGCAGAGCGACTGTCAAAGGCTTCAATAATCGTGGCCGACTCCCCGGGAATACACATCGTCTCAAGCATCCCGAAGCCCGCCGGGCGATACGAGCCGCCCAGAAAGATATCGAGGCTGAATGTTATTGTTATTCTCAAAAGAGAGAACTTGCCCTGTAAGCAGCAGTGCATGGTCCCAGTTCTTGTTCGGCATGTATTTCTGGTGGACACAGAAGCGGCTGTAGTACGCGGGTCCATCACCGTGGTGGCTCTCGACGGTCAGCCAGTCCTTGAAAGAATTTATTTAACAGAAAAGCCGCACCTCCTGGTTCTCCCACAATTCGTAGTGAACAATTCGAAGAGAAATTCGAGGATGAAAAGTGGAAAAGAAGTTGTTGGCCTTGGTGATGAGGGCCCGCGCATAGTTCCTCACGTCCTTTGCTGCACTCGCATTACGATAAGAGAAGAAATCGTAGAAATACTGATCCACAAAAACTCCTAACTCAATCTGAAATAGAGCATTTCTTTCTAACAATAAAGAATTCTTTCTACCACATATTCTTCCTCTTCAACATCAATTATTGCCGAATTGTTATTGAAATCATCTGAAGCTCGCCGGAAAATTGGTGATGTAAGTGAGATCTAAATTTTTGAAATGAATTCAAGAAAAAAGTCTACCTGATAAGAGAAGAACAATAAGAGGACAGTTAAAGGTGGGAATGTCATGTGTGAAAGGTGCCGACTAGGAGGGCGAGAAGTTGGCGAACTGGGTCGCTCTAACTGAAATTCACAACTGCTCGTCTCCTCTCTCCCACGGCAAAGAAATTGATGGACTTTCTAGTGAAGAAGTGCAGAAAGAACCAACACTGGGAACAACCAAAACTGTTTCGCTTTTCTTCAACTCCGTGCAAGGTCTGTCAAAACAAATGACCACCTCTTGTCCTGTGATGTTTTTGCTTTGATTCTGTTATGGCGTAGACGACGTAGATGAGGTCACGAGTTACTCAGAAAGCGATGAATATGCCCTGCTATGTAAACATTTGTGCATCTCAGCTCTCTTCAATGTGCGCATTGTTTGCACGCTTGATATCCTATTTATTTTCAAGAAGCAGTTGAACTTCTCTCAAGGACAGTAACTCGTCTACTCCATTATGCAATCTCACCGAGCAAGACTAAAGACCCTCGCATCGCCGATGAGGAACATGAACGTGTGTTTAAGTGCAGACGAAAATACTGTGAAGGAGGCACCTGCTAGTGGAAATGGCGACCTGACTTCTTTGAACAAACGACCTTTACACGTGCAAGATAGAAATCAATTTTATTACAACAACTGGCTTCTACCGATATCCAGGAGTAGTCAAAGCAAAGGAGATCTGCGAAGGCTGGATACTGCGCAATGAATTCCCTTGCTTCTTCACTATCGACACTAAAGCTTTTCGCAGAGGTTTCAGGATAATACAAGTCAGACAAGTGCTGACAAGGGAGTGGGAGCAATGGAGACTCGTGATCACATAAGTCCAGACTACAATTTCAGTTTGTGCTCGGAGTTGTTCCAAACCTTGAATGTCCTCTGGTCTTCGAGTTGTATCAGAAAATGCCCAGATAACATACCAAACAGGCGAAATGATTAGAGTAAGGGGAACTCCAACCTGCGACATCTCATTCTCTCGCTTGACCTTCTTACCTGAAAGCACATGGCTCTCGTGTAATGAAGATGCACGACCCGAGTTCGATCGCTCATCATGTGTCTCCGTCTGTGAAGGACAACAAAACTCCAGCAAACCATTATCTACAACTTCCTTCAGCAAATAGTTGTTGCAGACCAAGACGGCAACAACGCAAAGAGGCACAAAAATAACAATGACATAAAATAAATTAGTGAATTCCGCCGGCGAATAAAGAATTGGCAGACACTCTTCGACGACTTCGTTAAGAGGAATTATCTGAAGAAAGCGACTGCATTGGTTCTTTTTTGTTTACTCGAAGAGTTTCTTTTAGAGGCACCGGCTTCATTGTTGCTGTAATTATAAGCACGGAGCCAATATTGCCAGGATAAATGCTGATTACTGACAAACGAAATTTCTAAAAAAATAGTTCAAAGAAAGCATGAATATTATACTGTTGCCGAGAGTTTCAGCATAGAAGTGGCAGGTAGAACTGCTTGGAAACGGTAGAAGAAAAGTCCAATAATTCCTGCTCCTTGAAGAGATATAACGGCAGCTGCTAACATCTGAACGCGTTTTAATTTTTAAATATGTAATTTACCAGAGTAACATGTGGATCTACATGAAGAATCGTTATTAACGATCCGCAAACATATCCACCGGCTAAAGGAATAAGTAGAATTGGGCGGAATAGCAAGCACAAGTAAGCATCCATTATTGTTTGACAGCCCTAAACGATTGTCTTTAAGCTTTTGTTCCTTACATGAAATGCTAGAAGCAAGTATCGATATCCGCGGAGTTCCTTCGATGGTCTCGTCGCAATGAAGAAAAGGCCGAGACAGTTGACACATAGGGAAAAGAAGCCCCACGAGGTGAACCATGTGAGAAATCTCCTAGCCGCTGGCTCATCTAACGGCATCTCGCTACACAACCTTCGACGGGCGACGTGGGAGGGCGGACGTTTCGAGTGGGAAATGAGAGAAGATCATCGCTCGTGCGACTCTCTCAAGGGGAAACTTCACGTAAGAACGCTCAACGAGGCAGGTGGCTTGATGTCTTCGACACTTGAAGTCCGAAGTTTAGAAAGGACAAAAAGCAACTGCTTCTTGGTCTTTTAGGACATTCGCGCTCTTATAATAATGTCATCATCGACTAACAAGAAATGCTTTATTCTGACGAAGAAGATGGCTGAACTGAGTGGCTCTCGGCTGGGCGGAATTACACAAATGATTGTTATTGGAAAAAAAAATATGGAAGTGCTGGATTCAAGTCTACATAAAGACTAAAATATCCAAAATAAACAAAATATAAAAGAAGGAAAAGAGCTCGAATTCAATACTTGTGAACAAGTTCTTGGAAGGCTTTTCTTCGAATAGAAATGTTGCGTGTTGGTGACCAGAAACAAAGCTTGGCGAATGTCAACTTGAAGGAAAAAAAAAGAATAAACCTCGTTTTTCTTATTTTTCACGTTTTTCTAATATTTTTTTGTTCTATCGAATCCTTCGGGATACAGATACACTTAGTGTGGTTTTGATACAAAGCCCTAGAGAAAATGAATTTGAGACTACAGACAAAAAGAGATGGGAAAGCAATTAGAAGTTCGCCTCGAAGTTCGCCATCATCTCCATCTCACTGGCCATGTCGCGGCCACTGGCGGCGGCTTCGCGACGACGACGATCCTGCAATCATTCTCTCCTCTCTTGTGGGAAGAACACCCACCTCCTCCTTCATCCTCTTGATGTCTTCCTGGCTGAGGTTTCTCGCTGCAGGTTTTGCTTCATCCATTAGACGAGGCTTGGCTGCTGCCACTCCGTCTTCTCGACGTCGCTGCTTCTCTTCGAGACTTCGCATCTAAAATGCCTTCACACTCATTTTGACATCAATGTTCACCGCTTCATCTTTGGCCTTCTGCGCCTTTTTGAAGTGTTCGAAGCGGGACGCCGTCACGTCTGGTTGACGACGGTCGCCGGCTGCTTCGATGGAAGGAAGAAGCTGAAGAACGTTCAACTCATTGAAGTTGCACTCACCTCGTCGATGATGCTTCCTGCGATGCCGACAGCATGAACTTGTCGAGAGTTCTCAAAGATTGGACGGGCGCCTTGGTGGACGATTTGAGTCTTTGGTGGCGGCATAGCACCCGTAGCTGAACTCGACTATTTTTCTTCTGAAGTGAGAAACGAACCGTCCACTTCCATTGGCTCTTCCTTTGGTCTCGAAGATAGTGAGGGTCTCTTGACTGAAACCGCCTCTTTCGGCTTCTCCACCTATTCCATCTTCTCAGAAAATCTTTCCTCATCTTACGTGTGGTTTGATGTCAGTTGAGCCGCGACGATCGGGAGGCGGAATCAGGGGCGACTTTGATGCTTTCGGGGACACTCTTTCCGATTTCATCTCCATTACCTCTTTCGGTTTTGGTCTAAACAAGCCACTAACTCTTTGACTCAAATAATCTGTCTCTATGAAATCGAAGAAGGACTCACGCGCTGCTTCCATTGCCGATGGCGTTCTTCGGAGCATGCGAGGGGGTTTCGTTGTGTGATACCGTAGTTGTGGTCGTCGTCGGAGGCGCGGCGGCGGTCGGAGCGACGGCGGCTCGCTTCGAAGCCGAGGTCCATTCGGCTCGATCTGAAAACGAAGGCGCATGCTGGCTGGCTGTGTCAACGAGAGTGTCACGAGGTGGGAGCTGTGCTATTCTGGAGGGGGAAGGGGACGCCGTGTGATGGGAAGGGAGATTCGGGGCTCCAAACAACATTACAACAATAGAAGAAGGTGTCACATGCGCGAGAGAGAGCAGCTGGAATGGCGACAATTAAAAAGAGAGGAGACGGTGCTCGAAAGCCACAAAAACATGCTTCAAAGTACAAGAAAACAACAAGAAAAGGGGGGCACAACTCAAGCGGCATCCTAGCATGCTTTCGGTGGCGGGGAAATTAAAGTAAAATAGCCACAATCACAAAAACACATTCAGGCAGTGGGGGGAGGGGGGCTTGGAGTGACCGTAACCCTCTTGGAGAGAAGTTCGGATTCTCCTCGGCAACGAGATTCTCGATGAAAGAGATTGAAGGCGAGTTGTCGAATAATTTATCGAACGAGGGACGATGGACGGCCGGTGAAGACGATGCATGCTGCGTCTTCTTCTGCTTCTCCTTCTTCTTGGGTTCAGTCGGGGAGCTTTCTTTTTCCCAACAAGAAAACATATAAAAAAATGCGTAGCCGATACAAAAAAGAGTAATGGAAGCTGACGAGAAAGAGAAGAGAGAGACGCCTGTACAAAGGGGCGAGAGGGAGAGAGGAGGCGAACAGTTAGCCATGGCTTCAGAGGCTTTTCAAGAAAGCCATCAAGGCGATGTGGCTCACTTCGATGGGAATGTCTTTGCAAGAAGAAGCAAGAAGACGGGGAAGACACTACTCAAGTTAAAAAGGATGAAGAAGGAGAGCGAAGCGAGTTCAAATCGAATCTACACAATCGAGAAGGAGGAGAAGAAGATCGAGGACCCGAAGTTTACTACGGAAAAAAACTTCGGCAGATTTTGAGATGGACGAGGATAGAAGGGAGAAGGGGCAACATGGAGGAGGAGAGGACTTCAAACACGTTTGGAAGAGACGGTACAAGTAAAGGTTTCAGGATGTGGCGACTGATACTTCTTCAAGGGTGAATCTTTTTGGCTGCATGTCTACGGCTTGTGCAAACAATTATAACGATAACAAAATGGAGTAAGAAGATAACGACGACAATATTAGCATACAAATACAAAAATAGGGGTTATTATGCGTGCTGGGAACAAAAGGAATACAAGGAACTCGAGGACAACGCAGCTGCTACACAAAGGTCCCTTCCAATGGAGTCAATAAGCAAATTGGCGAGAAGGAGAGACTGGACAATTTCGGCCTAGGTGAAGCGAGGAAGAAGAAGCAGCTTCGAGGAGCATGAAATAAGAAGGAAAAGAATGTGTGGCAATGTGGCGATAACCGCGCATCCACGGGATGGTCGGGGGCGGTGGGAGGAGAGGGAGAAAGGGGAGTCGACCGTGTCAGGCACCAAAAGTCTCCCTTCCAGAAAATTTCGTGGTTTTTCTCTTGAGACCTAACTATTTTCTCTTTTTTTGGAAATCCCAAGGAGAGGGGAGAGGAAGAATGACATTGAGGTGGATGAGTAGAAGAGGAAGAGAGGAGAGGGAGTTTAACCTGATTCAGAATCGGAGGAGTCACTGGAACTGCCAGAAGACGAGGAACCCGACGAGCTCGAGGAGCTCGACGACGAAGCTCGGGGCACGCCGCCACGAGCACCCACCGGCCTTCCGCCTGGTCCCGGAGCTGAAAACATTATAATTTGGGAAAAACGCTTTCAAGCGGCTTTTTGAGGGAGTTCTCGAGGGTGCTTGTCCATGCAAAGCACACTACCAAGCAGGAAAGAAAGATATGGACGAGAAGGAGAAGAAGGAGGAGACTTCGTAGAGGACGTTGTGGAGGTTTGCAGTAGAAGAAGGCGCTTTTAATACCTTCTTTGCGGTGCCGACTTCCAAGACGTTCGAGTTCCGCCTCGATCTCCTTCTTGCGAGCCTCCGCCTCTTCAGCCGATTTCGGTACTGGAATTATCGAGCACTTACCTCACACGATTCACCAAACAACTTCTCAAAGCTCCCACATGGGCGAGGAGGGACAACTGTCAAGGAAAAAAACGGCATGCGCTATCTTCACTACAAGGGCTTTCACTTTGTATTGCGAGCGAGCAGAAGAGAGAGGAGACGGGAAAGAGAATCGACATCTGGGCAGGGGACACAGCACTCAAGCCAGCTTCTTTCTCTTGCTCTCCTCTCAGTGCAAGAAAAGGTTATCCTCTCTACTCATACGGTGCATCGGCTACTTGTGGAGAGTTATAGAAAAGAGAGAAAGCAGTGTTAGCTGATGCACCATGTGAGATGTTTGGCGGGAATCTCAGTGCAGGGCGAGGGGACAGGGCTCAACGTGGAGGAGACGACCACTTACGGAAAGGTCGGCGCTTCTGGCTGGGGACGGCCGCTTTGGGCTTGACGAGGACGGCGTTCACGAAGGCCTCCAACTCGCGGAGGGTCGTCGGCTGAAGAGTCTCGAAGTCGATCTCGATCTCCTCCAGGTTGATGTCACGGATCGCCTCTTTTCCTTCGATTATCGACACCTGCAAGGCTTTGATGACTTTTGTAGCTTTGTCGATTCGTAGAGGAAAATCTTCCGCAAGCTGATAACAGTTGCGTGCGAAGCGAGTCCAACTGACCACTCTGTGAAGTCTCTCGCCGGGCAACTTGTTGATGTCCACGGACAGCTTGCGCTTCTCATCATAGGTCATCGGCGTCTTCGCCGCCTCCGAGTCCGATTCGAAATCGTATTCCACTCGCCAAGGAGCATGACGACGAACTGGAGCCACGGGCGCGGGAGGAAGACCTCCGCCGTTCGCCTCACTCGGTCCTGGCTGCGGCTGCAAGGAAGTCTCCCTTCATTGAAGTCGAGGGCTTACAATCTTGGGCTTGTTCTTCGAGCCGGGCTTCCTTCCACGGTTCGACTTCTGTGGGGTGATGGTAGAGGAGCTGCTGAAGGAGGAGGCCGAGCGGGCACTGGGATTGTTGCGAGGCATCGCCTGGAGAATCGGCGGTGGAGTGCTCGACTCATCTAAAAGCGATAGGTTGGAAATCTAGCTAGGACACGGACCAATGAGGCCGGGCTGCGGCGACTCGTCCTTAGCAGCAGCAGCACAGACTCGAAGAGTGTGCGAGATGCTCTCGAGGATATCGTTCGTGAGCGGGGGCTCGGGCTGCTGGGCCACACGAGCCTCGCGTCGACGGAACTTCAGGTCAAGAAGAGTCTGAAAGACATTCGTAAACCCTTCTTTCAAGCGAAACCTGGGAGTGCCGCTGCAGCTCGCTGATTCTCTCCTGGACATCTCGTTGAATCATTTGGACCTACATTTTTGTTGTCTTCACTGTAGAGACGAACCTCATAGAGAATCTGCTCGATGCGCTCGTCTTCTGTGGCTGCATCTCCGCCTAGAATCGTGCCATGAGCGCCGGTAAATCGTGAGGAGGCAACAGCAGGCGTTCTGGCCACCGGGGCCGTGGTGGAGGGCTGAGGGGCGGCAGCCGAATCGGGCACCTCTTGCTTCATCTCCTCTTCGGGTGGCAGTTGAGCCCATCTACAAAATATGAACTCTCCCACGAAATTCTCTCACTTCTCATCGACGACTTTGAGGAGTTCCTTTCCATGAAGATGTACCGCGTCGTGTGGAGGATTGTAGAGGAAGCAGTTGTCACAGACGAGCTTCACATCGTTGTACAACTGCAAGAGGCTTGTCCTTGCTCCTTCTTCTTCCCACCTCGTCAGCATTGGCGTACTGCTTCGCCTCGAGCTTCCGACGAATGGTGCCAAGATCCATTGGCTGCTTGATGATGTCGTAATAGTCGAAGAGTCTCAGATTCTCCACATCCACCGGCTCAACAAACGGCCAAGTGAAGGCCTAAAAATCCACTCTTTTTTCGTCTTTTTGGTGTTTACCTTGTATTTTTTGGAAAAGAGATCGTGAAAGGCTTTCATAGCCGCCTTCATTCTTTCGCTGGCCTTTCCTTTAAGACGCGGCTCCAACGTCGCGTAGTCGATAGTCGCCGGCCGCTTCACTGGTCTCGACTCCCTTCGAGAGGGCTGAAAGAATAGAATGATTTCAGTCCAGAGAGGATCTTGTCGTTACGTGCTTGCACAAGTCATTTCCTCGAAAAAGGAATTGATATGCTTTTGTCTTTTTCTTTCCTTTCTCTTCTATAGTTTTGTTGCTCTGCAAGTTCTTTGTTAACTTGAAGAAGAGTGGACTTGAGGAGAAGTTTCCCACCTCTCCCAATCCAATTGTCGTCGTGTCCGCTTTTCTCTTCACTCCTTTCTGAGAAGAAGTCGGAGCAATGGGAGTATGAATGGCCGAAGAAGCATGCAGCGCCTCGGCCGTTCCTTCTTCCACTTTCACTTTCACGTCCATTGCTGCCCCAGACGAACTGTCCGCTGCTTGAGAGTCTGCTTCATAAGCAGAGACACTTCTATCTGAAGAGGAGGGGTTTCTAGGAAGAACTTCTCACAAGGGAAGGTCATGAGGGCAGGATGGCCTCCTGCGATGAAACTTTCACCATATAGGCAGTTTTTTACGCTGATTC
>JAQIXL010003509.1:0-10229 GCA_034700245.1 Poikilolaimus oxycercus
AGAGCATCCCAGAGGGAATTGAAGGGGTGTCCGCCGGAGGCGGACACAGTCCTTTTGTTCTAGGACAGGGGGGGGGGCTGGGGGGCGAAGCCCCCCAGCCAGCCGGGACCCCGCCGGAGGCGGGGGCACGGCTGGTGCGAATACATTCAGGGAGAGTTTTTTTTTGGTTCGTTGAACAATCTTGAAACTTTTTTATGCCAGATCATTCATGGACGGTCTCTCACACAAGGTGAAGGAAGTGCTTCACGACGCCCTTGACGAATACCTCAACACCGTCATCGAGAACCTCAACGACTCAGAGAGGGTGAGAATTTGCTGCCTTCAATCAATGCAACCACGAATTTGTGACAACGTTGACTTTTGTAGCCGACAAGTGAGAAGAACAGGACACGAAGCAAGCAGTCAGGAACTTGTGGTGTCTTTCTAAAGCCGTGTTCTTGAAGCTCACTTAGTGTTCCCCTCTTTCTCTCCGAGAGCATCCAGTGTGCATCGGTGTTAATCACGTCAAGCAGCACCACGTGTTTTCAGCATCCAAGGGCTTCTTCGTCAGCCCCTAGACTCTGTCCTAGAGAGGAAACACTAAACCGAACCAGATGGGATTTGTTCGACGTTCGAACAAACTGAGACAAATTTTCTGAGTTTCGGGACGATGGTCAAATTCGCACGACAACACGAAGGGCTGCATAAAAGCAAGACGGGGGAAAATTCAAGAGACTGGCTAGATGAATTTGGTGTTTCATGAAGCAATGAAGTGGGCTGCCTTTCCAAAATATTGATTAGCCGCACGCACAATAATCCTTCTAACGAACAATCTTCCAGATGAAGCGTCTCGATACGATACGAAAGCGTCTCTCCCTCGAGTTCGGCGTCAAAGTCGTTTCTCCATTGACTAAAAGAATACAAGCGGGAGTTCCACTCCCACCAAGTTAGCTGAACGACGAGAGCCCATTCCTCGACCGCATCATTCACATGACTTTCTACTGGCACTTGAGCTTCGAAGAAATTTGAGGAAGACGCAGAATATCGGTCGCTTCACAAAGAATATCTCGTCGACAGCACGGAGAAACACCGGCGACGTCAGCGAAACGACGACCTTCTCTGCAAGCGGCATCACAACCATTGTCGAACCCGAGAATGAGTCTCAAATGAACAACATGTCCAAAGTGCCAGCTACCTGGAGAATAACACTCTGCGTGAAGCAACTTTCCGATTTTCGGTAAGTTTCACGGGAAGCTGAGAAGGAATTCCTCCAAGAGCTTTCAATACCATCGAGTTTCTGCCCCTTTAACACTTCTTCTAACATGCAATAACAAGCGCGAGCAGTCCAATCTTCTCAAAAAGTGATATGAACGTGAATTGCTGCAATACAATAATTCCATTTTGCTACTGATAAAGATTTGTACTGCATTCGGTTTGATGACTGTTCCACTTCAATATGATGGCGTCAGTATCTGATTGCGTGCTTCTTTCTTGCGTTCCAATGAGAGTTCACCAAAAGACCTGTGCCTTTGTCGTCTTGCCAAAAGTAGCAGAAATACTTCCTATTCTCGCCTCGTTGGTCACTTTCGAGTTCAAAACCGCAAGAACAAAGCGAAACCTTCCGGTTTCTCCTCTTCAGCAACTTCTTCAGACGCCCTAAAAGTCTCACAAAGCTTGAATAACTCTCTCTGCCGAAAGGGCAGTCTCTGGTCTTGACACGCTCTTGGAACTCTCTTCTCCAGTGAAGATGGTCATGCGCTTTGAGTGAATCACTCTTGCTGCAGAAGAGATGCCACAGGCGCCGTTCGAGTGCTCTCTGTGAAAGCTTCTCTTGTTCTTTTAAAAATCGACATACTCACTCTCATATTAGTTGAAAGAAAAACATTCCGACAATCCAGACCACGGGAAACATATTTCTTCTTCAACCTCCTGATTGTGAGAGATCTCATTGTCAGACAAAGGTCCCAATCACAAGTGCCAAGAGCTGCAAAGTGAAGAGACCAGACACCGCCACCAGCTGCTGTTGCTCCTCGGCTTGTGGTCTTGAAAGAGGAGAAAGCCCTTTTGGTTTGTCGAGGATCACTCTTGCTTGTTGGCCCTTCTCCTCCCCCGTTATTTATCCTCGCCCTATCCTCTTTCCTCTTTTCTTTCTCTTTCCTCGCGGAACTGCCCAATTCATTTATCAAGGAAGAGGCCGTTCTTTGTCGGAACACATGTTTGGAGGATTTGCCTCGTAGACTGGCCAGGCTTCTTCCCTGTCCCGCCCCTCGAAAGAAAACTTGAGGGCGGGGAAGTAGCCCGAGGGGTCTCGAGAGAAGGAGCCAGCTGCTTGGGAGAGTCAGGGGAAGTGTGCCCTCCTCAAAGAGAGCCACTTGTTCCTCACCCGTCTGACAATGAGACAAGCGTTTTTCATCGTTTTACACGGTGGTCAAATGGCTTCATCGCGGCTCGTCTCTCCTCGAGTTAAGAAGGGTTGTCGCTTGCTTCTTGTTCCTTGATTTCCTCCTTGTTTATTCCTTGTTTAGCCAAGTTGTTTTGAGTGTTGACTATGTTGATATGCACCCGGAAGGGAAGGAACTAGAAACTTTCTGTCTGAAGATTCATAGCTCGAAGTTGAAACATCTCCCATTGGATATGCGGGGATCTCTTCGAGAGTCCAGATGGTCCAGATGTTCTCGGCATGTTCTCCCTTCTCTCGCTCTAACGTCGTCTTTCAACTCGACTTCACATACGTTTCGGGTTCGTGGCTTTAGAGTTCGGTCGACCGAAATATGTTTTTTTTTCTGAAAGCCGGTTGTTTCACAAATGTTGTGAATATTTCTGTACTTCTTTTTTTGGTGCGCTCATCGTGTCAATTGCGTCATTTTCGTGGCAGTTCATAACAATCCCCTCTTTCACCTGCGTCTCAATCCAATTCCCAGTATTAACCCGCTTCACAACAGAAGGAGAAAGAGAACGAATACCCCCGATGGTGTGATTTTGTTGCTAAGAAGGGGGCTGGTCGAGGACTTGAAATTGCCGCCTGGAGACTCTCTTTCGTTCCTCTCTCTCTCTCTCTCCTCGAGGGCCTTCTCAAGACCCTCGTTCTGCCCGTCGGTGTTCGCCCTCAAGCCCTTCAAGACAGAAAAGGCAGAGAAATACCTCACGGTGGGGGCGGAAGTGCTACGCGTGTTGAAATCGCTGAAATAGCTAGTTTTCCCTCTTCCTCGGCGCCATTTTGGAGTCGTCAAGGTGGGTCGAGATATCTTGGGAAATCGCGGCTTTCCGTGTCATTCGAGGTGTGTCTGGCAAGTCATTCAACTTTTTGTTCGATGTTCTTTAGAAACCAACTAGATGATTGTATTGAATTCGATAAAGTCTATCGTCTTCAAATGCTGCTTGTAAATTTTTCCCAGGAGCTTCGGAACCATTGATCTTGCTCTCAATCGATATTTATTCGGACTCCTTGAAACCGACGATTCATCATGTCTTCTGTGTTTTCGCCCGCTTTCCAGTCCCTTCTCACAACGAATGTCTAGCGCGTTTGATATCCGATGCTCAAAGATCTCTCCGCCTCCCTCTCTCTCTTCTCAAGGCGCGTATCCGGCTGAGGCGGTCATCGAGGGGATAATCTCTCCTCTCTCTTCCGCTCTTCAGCGAATCGTCTTTTTCTTCTTGATATCACCCTTAGACTCACTGATGGAAGTCATAACGGAGCCCTTAGAGTTTAATCCGGTTTCCAGCTCAAGGAAGATTAGTCATCGAGTGTTGAGGAGCTTTGCTCGAACGCTTACGGGGCGTGGTCGGTTCCACGCGGAGCCAGGCTGGTGAGAGGAGGAAGCAAGCTTCATTTCACGTCGCGACGCTAGATTTTTTGGGACATTTTTGGAATGGTACTATTTCCTGTCTTGTTAGAAGCAAATTCGTTCCGAAAGAAAGATCATTCAGTGAGTACACGACAACTTGGCCATGCACAATGGGTTGCCAGTGCAACCAATCTTGAAAATTTGACGTTGTCAGATGAGAAAACTTGCATCTAGTGTTTCAAAACAGTGAATTTGCAATTCCTTTATGGCTTGAAACGGAGATTTACACGCTCATGACCGGAACTTCTTGCGTTGTTGCTCTCTCGTAAACGGCCTCATTGGAACGCTCACCCGACGGCCCTCTCAAGTTCTCATCGCGTGAAGGGCGTAAAAGGCGTCAAAAACGAGCCTCAAACGTGCTGTTTCGTGCTTCCGGATAGGGACCTATAAAGAGAGGGCCTCCATTTGCCGACGAAGCTCCGCTTTTGGACGGATCTCTCACGTAGCTTTCCTCTTCGGAGTCTAGAAGACGCCCTCAGAATACTCTTTGCAGCTTCCGTTGACGTCTTCCGCCCTTTCCCCCACGTGCACTTACGGCTTGGCACTCGATTAGGAGTATGTTTTGAGTGGTTGCTAACTGAGGAGAGCGCGTGTCGAGGTTGATTCGTTGATACTAAATACCTCGGGCAAAACTTTCACTTAATTGTAAGCAGTGACAAGCAAAATGCATGCCTTCCAGCAACCTCAATACGACCGTCGACTTGTCGGCACCTATGTAGGAAAAAAAACAACCACTCATTGCAAACCACTCAACCTTTCCTTGTTTCAACTTCATTTGAACTTCTTGCCCTCCCACCGTCACTCCTCACCGCCTATACTCTTTGCTCTTTCCCTTATTTCTCTGTTTTAATGCTGCCTCTAATCCCATCATTCTCCCTCATTTCATTGACCATCAACATTTCATGTCGTCTTCCTCTATAATCCCTTAGAACGCGCCGCTCTTCTCCACTTTCAATGACCGCTTGTTTTCAATCTTTTCTTCAACTTCTCCAGTTTCTTCATGTTTTGACTCACTCTGTCTCCTCCTCCTTCTGTTCAACTCTGCAGAGCACAAACTCGACCAACAACTCTTGCGAGAAGAAAGCTTTCAGACATTCGCCTCAAGACACGCCTCCTCCCCTCGCAAGTGAGAAATCCGAATCCTCTGTACTCGTCGCTGAAAGAAATAGGAGGAAGACCCTTGCCATAGGCTAAACAGGTCAGTGAGGTGGGTCTCGACACGAAGATCCCCACGAACTTCATTGAATTACGGTAATTGAGAGGAGATCTCAAAGACGAGTCCTCCCATTGAGGACTTGGGACCTAGCCTCGAATCAAATTTGGCGGACGAAGAAAAAGCCGTGTTCTTCCTTTTCCTTCGATTGAAGAAGAGTCTTCGAGATGTCGAAACCGACACGTTCTCTCAAGCAGAAACTCTCAACTCACTTTTTGGTCTCGAATACTCTTGAAGGGAGAAGATGGGGGAAGTAAGAGAAGACTTTAGAGAAGGAAAGCAAAGCAGGAGAAGAAGGAGCGGGAGGGGATGCTGACTTCTAGCGAACTCTCAAGCCGCATTCTCTTTGAGTAGCCACCCGTGCGCGCGGAGGCAAGGCTCTATGCGCTCTCTCCTTCTCCTCCTCCTCGACCATCACGGATCTTCAGACTTCTCTTTTCACTTTTCAAGGCTTTTGCCGTCTTCTGCGTTGCTTCCTTGCTGTTCAAACGTGTGACTAAGGAGACTCTGACGAAGGAAAGGGATTTCCTGTTCCAAAACGACTTAGATGTTGCAGCTGGCATTTCGAGGAAAAAATGCAGAGCCGTTTTGAATTGTATGCCCGGTTGAGGATCGTGGAACTTCCTTTGAGCTCTTTTAAAAGCTGACGTGACGAAGAGCATCTACCCAGCTTTTCTGTCGTGCACGGTCGCGTCTGATCATCAGCCACGTATCAATTCTCGTTTAGTTCTATTATCGGTGAAACTGCGAGCACGAAAATGCGCAACGATTCAGCGCACCATCCAGATTATCAAATTGTTGCAGTCACTCCACTCTTTTTTGTTGAAACCTATCTTCCCTTTAATTATTCGTTCGTTTAAAGAGTTCTTCTTCCGACCAATGCGCGTCGACAATTGTTTCGTTGACCATCTTCCCCGATATGCGGCGAGGCTGAATCTCATCACCGTTTCACGTTGGCTATGACGGCGCGCTCTTCACAAATGAAAACCCCAAACAAGCAGAAACTCCAGGCATTAATGGGAGTCAGGATTTTTTATTTAAAAAAACTGCAGCGTAGATATCAGGCGGCTTAATTATTCAACATGAAACCAAGAGTTTTCGAAACTGCTTCAAAGAATCCAGCAGTAGAATGATCCACTTATTGTTAGATCGATCTCTTTGTTTCCCACGTCATTGAAACGTATTCCAACTCCGCCTAGCTTGTCATGCTTGTGTGCCACCCACATCTTCACGTGCCGCCTTCTCTCCTCTAATGGTTGGCCCCGTGCCCGAGAAGAGTGTGCCCGAGGAGAGCTGCCTGAACTTGCAGCTGCCTTCTCTCTCCTCAAGTCGACAAGAAAATCGCACGCTCGCGGCGCCCCCACAAATTAGCGCCATTAAAGGAAGTCTCCTCGAGAGTTCTCCTTGTCCTCTCTCTTCTCCAGAAATCCAGACTTCCGGTCATTTTCGTGTTTGCGAGCTCCACGCGACAATTACCGCATCTTGAAGCTTTGAAGTCTCGATTTCAGAGACAAACGCGCCTCGCATCAAAAATGGGCAATAAAGGCTCGTCAACAGCGACCTCACGGGCCGCGCTCCCCGCGGCGAATCTCCCAAAACAGAAGTCGATCGAGACCGAGGAGTCCTCCAATGATGAAAAGATGGTTCACGACGCTCTCGACGACTACCTTCACAGTCATCGAGAACCGCAATGACTCGGATAAGGTGAGAAGAATTTACCGTCTTCTGTCAATCAAGAGCAGGTTCAAATTCCAGTATAATGCCTTTAAAGGGTGAGAGATAAAAACCTGGCGAATCTTATCAGAAGTCTTTGTCGAAAATACGAAGCCGACTCTGCATGAAAGTCAAGTTTTGTGCCAGTGCAGTCTTTTCAATCGCTTGTAACCGACAATTACGATAATATTGTACAAGACCAGAAGAAAAGACACAAAGCAGTTGCGACCAGCTTTAGCCATCTCAAAACCGCCTTCGTGAAACAAAGCTGTTTTGAATCTCTTTTCCCTTTCTCCATCACTTGGTGTTCCTCTCTTCCGTCCGAGAGCATCCGGTGTGCATCGGCGTTAATCACGTCAAGGAGCACCACGTGTTTTCCAGCATCCAAGGGCTTCTTAGCGAGCCCCTAGACTCTGCTCTTGAGAGGAAAAACTACAAGACGGGGGAAAATTCAAGAGATTGGCTAAATGAGTTTGGTGTTTCATGAAGGAATGAAGTGGATTGCATTTCCAAATTTTTGATTTACTGCGTGCCGTGTCGGTATTCGACATTCTAAAGAGTTTAAAGAAAATTCAGATTGTCGGTCGCTTCACGAAGAACATCTCGCTGGACAGCGCGGAGAACCATCGGCATCGTCAGCGAATCGATGACCTTCTCTTCAAGCGGCATCACAATGGACATGCACAGCCGGTCGTTCATCGGTTTGTTTCTATTTTGCGTTTGTTTGAAATCCTTCGGACATATTCACACCAGCTATGTATGAAAGATGAAAACTTTACTGAAGTGTACTGAAAGAATCCCAATTCTCTCTTCGATGCGATGCGTTTCGCATAACATTTGAAGGAGAACGTGTGCAATGGAGCAGCAATGGCTTGGTAATTTTCTATCGCATGTGGATTGTCATGCACAACATTATACTGTGCTTCAAGAAGAACTGATAAAGATTTTTGCTGCAATGACTTTGATGACTGTTCCACTTCAATACGGTGGCGTCAGTATCTGATTGCGTGCTTCTTTCTTTGCCTTCTTGGCAGAGTTCACCAAGTGCCTTTGCCGTCTTGCCAAAAGGCGCAGAAAAACTTCTCAATCACGCCCCGTTGCTCACTTTCGAGTTCAAAATCTCAAGAACAAAGCGAAGCCTTCCTTCTCCCCTTCAGAAACTTCTTCAGACGCCTCAAAAGTCTCACCAAGCTTGAATAACTCTCTCTGCAGAAAGGTCTCTGGTCTTGACATACTCTTGGAACTCCCTTCTCTAGTGAAGATGGCAATGTGCTTTAAGTGGATTGCTCTTGCTGCAGGAGAAGATGCCACAGGCAGAAGCCGAGTGCTCTCTAGGAAATCTTCTCATGTTCTTTGCAGGACCACCCGCTCTCGCATTAGTTCAAAGAATAACATTCCAACAATGCCGACTACGAGAAACGCATTTCTTCATCAACCCCTTGAGAGATTTCTGACAAAGGTCCCAATCAAAATGGCCAAGAGCTACAGAGCGAAGAGACCTGACACCGCCGCCAGCTGCTGTTGCTCCTCGGCTTGTGGTCTTGAAAGAGGAGAAAACCCTTTTGGTTTGTCGAGGATCACTCTTGCTTGTTAGCCCTTCTCCTCCCCCGTTATTTATGCTCGCCATATCCTCTTTTCTCATTTCTTTCTCTTTCTTCGTGGAACTGCCTAATTCATTTATCAAGGAGGGGATTGTTCTCTGTCGGAACACATGTTTGCAAGAGGGGATTTGGTTCGTAGACTCGCCAGGTTTCTTCCCTGTCCCGCCTCTCAGAAGAAAACTTGAGGGGCGGAGAAGTAGCCCGAGGGGTTTCGAGAGAGGGAGCCAGCTGCTTCGAAGAGTCAGAGGAAGTGTGCCCTCCTCCAAGAGGAAGGACCACTTGTTCCTCACCCGATAGCAAGAGGCGTTTTTCATCGTTTTACACGGCGGTCAAATGGCTTCAGTGCGGCTCGTTACTTCTCAAGTTAAGAAATGTTGCTTCTTCCTTCCTGCTTCTTGAATCAAACGTTGTTTATCGCTTGTTTACTCAAGTTCGATTGAGGTGTTGACTATGTTGATACACGAAGGGGAAGAATTGGAGACATTATGTCTGAAGATTCATAGCTCAAAGTTGAAACATCTCCCTGGGATAGGCGGGGATCTCTTCGAGACTCCAGATGGTCCAGATGTTCTCGGCTTGTTCTCTCTTCTCTCGCTCTAACGTCGTATTTCAACTCGATTTCACATTTGTTTCGGATCCGTGGCTTTTGAGGTCGGTCGATGAGCATCGGCCGACGAGTTGGTATCGTCAATTTCAATCTGTTTCTGTTTATTTCTGCACAATAAGCGCCAATTGCGTCATTTTTCTCGAGGTCCCATACTGTCCTACTTTTACCACCGCCTCCATCTAATTCCCAGTATTAACCCGATTCACAACACAAGGAGAAAGGCTACGCATGCCCTCGAATGGTGTGATTTTGTTGCTAAGAAGGGGGGGAGGGTAAAAAGCGGACCGGCGGACGGGCGGACGGGGCGGACGGGGCCGGGTAAAAAGCGGACCGGCGGACCTGCGGACGGGCGGACGGGACCGGGTAAAAAGCGGACCAGCGGACGGGCGGACCGGCGGACCGAGGATTCGATTCCCGCCACTTCTAATGTATTTTGCTTCGTAGTCACCCAGGCAGAGTTTCTTTCACTCCACAGCGCCCAAAATGACCATCCGAAAACTACCGAAGGCTGAGTATCCAATGTAAGGGCTGGTTGAAAAGACTGACTGTCGGAAGACTGACAGACTGACCAATGTGGGGGGACTGACTGATTTCGACCAGGGTCTAAGGTTCTTCAAAACAAGACGATGTGTATTATCTTTCGCTAATTATGAGTGTGAAAGTGGGCGCAACCTTATCCTCTCTTCTTGACTTCGTCGATCCTATCCCCCGAGTTGGAGATTCGAGAGGAAGAGAGTGAGGACTTATTGTCAGAAACTAACAATGGCCATTCGCCAACCTTGCGGCGCTTTTTCTACATCGAATTGTGTTTGGAAGACAAGGGTAAGCGCCGAGTGACAAGAAGAACGGCGAGGCGTCTCAGTCACCGGCCTCATATGGTTCAGCTGAGTTTCAAGAGATTCTGGGTTCAGCTGCCCCGGTGCCCCACGCCTCACAAACGCTCCGTAGGTATTGTCAGTCATTTGAAGAGGATATGGGACGCTTGGTGTGCCATGGGGCGCCGGTTAAGCTAGATCACAGTCGGCTCGGGGGGCGTGGGGCGCCGGGGCAGCTGAACCAGAGACCCGGATTTAGTACCAAAGCCTCAACCCCCTTTGTCTTTCATCCATAATGACTCGACTTTTGGACTCGACTTTCTGCTGACGAACAACAGGGAGGGATGACAAAGAACGGGCACCAAAGACGCCTCATATTTGTAGCTGCCGCTCTACTCCGACTTGCCAGAGAAAGATCTCAAGAGATCTCCTAGCCCTCTCGCTGCACTGCTCTTC
>JAQIXL010003510.1:0-10219 GCA_034700245.1 Poikilolaimus oxycercus
CACGGTGCGCCCTTCGTGCTCTTCGCGCGAAGGCGCACCCGAGACCATCCAATCGGCTTTGGCCAACCGGATGGCTCGTTTTTGGAAGCGGGGCGCTTGCCTTCTCTGATGAGAAGGCGAGAGTCTCGCAGGCCCTTGTGACAGGGGGGCAGAGAATAGCAGGCGGCGCTTTTGTCTGACTGAGTCTCTGACAAGTCCCATGGCCGACCATCGACAGAGATTTCCCCTTGACTTCGATATCATTGAGCAGGTAAGCTTTTCTTTTGCATCTTTTGAAAAGCTTGTTCTCCAAATTGCTACCTTTCAGATCGTTCTTCATCTTTCTCCTGAAGACGCTCTCCGATGTCTTCGCGCATCGAAGATGCTTCACGTCATCATCATGCGAAACCGTCATCGCATGAAAAAGTTTCAAAGCCCGGATATTCGTATTCCCTTTGACGACAAGACTTTTGTAAGTTTTTTTTATAATTGCAATTATATTTTGGCAATATCAGATCAGCTTTGACAACGCGTTGCAACGAAGCCGCTGCTGGTCAAAGCATCCACAATTTGACGAATTGAGAAAGTTGCCTCATCGCACCGCTGACGACGTGAAAATTGGACTGCTTTCAATTCTGCTTCAACAAGTCTTCAACTGGGTTTTACTTTGTCTGGTTTTAACCAGACATTAAAATAAAGAAACTAGAACTTTTAGATTGAGATTCGCGAGCTGCGATTAGAGACAGTGACGTCTCGCTGGTTCACAATTCTGCGAAAGACGCTGCATTCCATCAAAACGCCCGCGTTTCCAAAAATCGCCCAGCTTCGCGTGCACTTCTCCTTCGCCGATCAAATGTCCAAACATCGGCCGTTCATTTCAGACCTTCAAATCCTCGAAGTCGCTCGCTTTTTTCGGATTCCGCGCTTAATTGTAGGTTGTTTGCGTTTTTGCTTTATATTGGGGAATTTTTCTTGAGGATGGAAGAATTCTTTTACATACAGATTCGATCATCAAGCCGCGGACTGAATCTAGTTACGTTTGGCGAAAAGCTGTATTCGCGTGACGCCTTCTTAAATCTTCGCGTAGTCGATTTGGAAGTCAACGTTAAAGACATCATTCATCAAGTCAACTTTCTTCGCGCCCTCCGAAATCTTGTTGTTGTGAGAATCGAGAACTGCCAGTTCTCTCCCTTGGTAAGAGCTTTTTTTTTTCTTTTTTTTTTCTTTTTTTCACTGAATAAAAATTCAGTGCTTCGCAGATAATTCACGATTTCGTGATCCAGCCGTGGTATCGTAACGAAGCTTGGCTGAGTCTTCGACATTTTCAAGTCATGCTTCCTCGAACAAACAGTCAGATGAGGCACGAGCAAACTCTTAAGAAAGACATGCCTTTCATTGGTCCTCATGTGAAGAGGCTGGGCGACTCGAAACTCTTCACTTTCATGGTTCGTACAGAAGAAAAACGTGCCTTGCAAGATGGAGAGGCTGTATTATGGATGCTTATAATTCAAATTTAAAATTTCCTTCACCTTTGTTAACATCATTTCGTTGTTCGCGAATAAAAAATTCGTTTGGATCTCTTTAACGCATGAATTAAACCAGAGTCGATTGCCGATGAGAACGTCGCATGAACGAAAGTTTATAGGGCCAACTTTCATAGGCTCTCTTCCTCTGAAGCCTTTCGCCACGAAACGTTTATCCAAAACCAACACAGGCAATTCTCAATGAGTTTGTTCATGGCTTGCGTACATTCTTCCTCACTACTTTGAGCAAAAATTTGCCCCGTATTTTACAAGCGCGCATATATGTAATATTCATGGAATCATTAGATTCTTATCTCATCCTATTTATGAAGCGAATTGTGCTATTTTAATGTTAGAGAAGCCTAGATATTTATTTATTTTTTGCAAATTGTGAGTCAAAAATAGGTTCGTTTTTCAAAATTTATTCAAACAAATTTTACGTTTCCATTTTGAACACGTTCAACTCCTTTGACAATTTGAAGTGGAGCACTTCACAAAGCCCTAAGTCGCACAAAGTATCCTTCACATTCCGGTGTTTTAGCACCAACATAAATTTCCAATTGCTTCCTGAATGGATTTTGAGTGCGATGTGAGAAGTAGGCTCGACGTTGACCACACAGCGAAGAGCATTCGTGAATTTCTTCAAGCACTTCTCTTTCGGACTGCATGTCGGGCACCACAACATGAAACACATATTCGTCGTGTTTAACAGTGAAACGTCGTCCCAAATGAAATTCTTCAACAATACGCGCAACACCGGGAAGGGTTATCCTGCTTGATTGTTTAAATGCGCTCAATTGTCGAAGAGAATGGAATCGCATGAGATCTTCTTCCGTTAAACCGGATGGAAAATCTACAAGGGCTAAATGCTCTACGTCGTCGAAAGCCTCGTAGAACGGGTGCTTTTTCTGTTCCGGCACTCCAGTTTCGCCAAGAACGCTCGACAGCACAAAAACTTCAGCAATCGACTCAAACATTCGGTTCGTGAGGTTTTCCTTATTGTTGGTAATCTCAATTTTGCGAATTTGAAAATTTCGTCGAACAAAGCCGAGGCATTCGGCGAGGTATTCTTCAGGTTGCTTCGCTGAGGATTGATGCCATGGACGGGAACACCTCGCATCATGATCTTTTTCGTCTTCGTCTTCAATGCATGGAATGGCAACCTCAAATTTGCCTTCGGTCTTTTCGCAAATGAAATAAAAATGTAAATGCTCAGTATCAATATCCATGCCCTTAACGAATTTTCTCATCTTTTCTCTATTAGAACGAATTAAGACGAAGAGCCGCTTGCAAAGCAATTCGAAGCGTAGAAGATCGGAAGCGTCGAGAAGGCCGAGAATCGGAAAAAGCAGCTCATCGGGCAGAGACGAAAGCATTTCAATAATGAATCAATAGCCGCGGTTTCAACCGCGAGCGTTCAATTCGCGCCAATTCGCAGTTTGCTCACTTGATCCAATGTGCTAAGAGGTCGCTAAACTCGCTTGATAATCTTCTCGGGAATGTGTGAGTAAGCGCTAAACCTTCTCCAAAAAAAATGGAAAAAAAAGTTGTTTTCTGATTAAAGAGAAACAACAGAAATTCCAAAAAAACATTTTTATTGAAGGAGGAGAGGGAGAGGGAAAGGAGATCGCCGAGAAGTCGTCCTACAGCGCCATCGACGACGGCGGCGGCGCCTCCTTCTAGTGGTTGCGCTGAAATCGAATAGCTCGCTTTTTTCTTCCCAAACGAACCTTCGGCTTCTCGTTCTTGCTGCGACGCTTCTGGGGCGTCTCCGGCGAAATCGGCGTGTGCGCCTTGTCCGCCCTCGGAGTCTTCATCTTCCGCTCCTTGTGAGGCGACTTTGTCTCCTAATTTATTTATTTGTTCTGAATTATTAAAACTAACCTCTTGCTCCAAGGTCGGCGACGCGGCAGCCTTCGACTCGACGTCCCTCTTGTACTCGGACTGAAACTGGTTTTGACGCTTTTGAACTATTGTTTTGTTTGTTACCTTGTCTGCCGGCTCATCGGCCGTCGGCTCCCGACTGGGGTCGACTGCTTTCTTCTTCGGCGCCTCGACGGGCTGCGCGGGCTTGTTTTGGTTGAAGAAAAGAGGGAAAAGAAACCTTGCCAAAATAGTTTCGGCGGCGCATCTCGATTTCCGGCAGATTGACGTACTCGGGCGGGAGCGTCCAGTTGATGTTCAGCGCGCTGTATGTGCCCTCCAAGGACTTCTGAAATTGTTTATTTATTTATTTATTTATTTATTTAATGCACGATTTTTATTTATTCTTTGCTTAATTGTCGAAAGGCACACTTACGCGAAGGAAGTCGTAGTCGGGCGTGTCGGACACCCTGAGCGAGTCGAGGTGCTTCAGCATCGGGTTGACACTCGGCAACGGCGGCTCCGCCTTGACCACTGACTTCTTCGGCTTGTCGTCCTTCGCCCGACTGGTGCGCCTCTTCCGCTGCAGGGCGGCCATGTAGCCGTCTGAAATTAAGTTTTTAAACTCCAAAAAAATGTGCAATTGTACTGCCATAAAGTGTTGTAAATGTTAGCCCTTACCGAAATCCTCGCAGGCCTTCGTCTTCATCTCCAAGATACGATCCCGATCCGTCAGCGAGTACCACGGCAGGCCGTGCGTCTGCGCGAACTTGTGACGATGAAGATCGATCAACACGAAGATCCATGTCTGAAAGTTTTGAAACAATCAATTTTTTTTATTTTTTAAACCTCGAGATCGTCTTTCGGCCCCTGAAACTCGAGGCGATGACAGGCGCGCGTCGCGAACTGCAGCGTCCCGACGAACTTCGGCATCTTGCCCGCTATCCTGAAAAAGGATTTTCCAATAATTTCAAACTTACCAGTTGCCATTCTCGTCGCGAAAGCGTCGTGCGATGCCGAAGTCGAGGATGATGACGATCGAGAAATCCTGAAATGTCCATACTTTGTTTCGTTTTTATTTTTTATACCATGTTGTAAATGAACAACAAACAAACAAACATTGACAGCGGTGGCAAGGTTTGCTGGCTTGAGGTCCTGGTGGATGAAGCCGCAAGCGTGCAGGTGGCGGATGCCCTCGAGCACTTGCAGGGCGATCCCGCCCGCTGTGTGGGGCCTGAAACATATTCCCGCATGTTTTCCATTTTCCACGTTTTCAACATGTTTTAAATCGAATTCTGTTTTTAAAGCTTACTTGAAATCCTTGCCGAGGTGATGTTGTCGGATCCTCTCCAGCGACGGTCCCACAAGCGTCATCACCATGAATCTGAAGCCGAATTCTCTTATAACACGGTTTTTTAAAGTTTGAATTTTTTGTAAGATTTTTTTTTGTATTTTACCGCATTTTGTTCACGCGGTCTTCGCCCTTGTCGACGAGATGAATGAAGTGCTTCTGCTTGTCGGCTGCCAGTTTCGCGAGCTCCGTCAGGATCTCCATCTCGAGAAGCACGCCCTGAAGTGATTTTGTTCTTTGACTATAATTGAAACATACGCAAACTGGCTTCTTCACCGGCGACGGCTCGACGTCGATCGTCTCTTCCTCCACAGAAGCGTTCGACTTCCTCTCGTCGACGATAGGCTCGACCTTCAGCGCGTAGCGCGCCACGCCCTCTCGACCCTTTCGCTCCACCTAAATAAGTTTCGCTTGTTTACTTGTTTGTTTGTTGTCTACTGTTGTGTGTTGAGCGCTATTCTAGCTCAAAACGAACCAGATACACGTCTCCGCAGCCGCCCGAGCCGAGGGCCATGACGATCTTGTAGGCCGCGGGCCTCTCGCCGTCCGCACGAGCTTCGCCGTAGAAGACATCGTTGACCGTGTAGCGCAGACGTGACGGTCGCACCATTGATTTCGCATTTCTCGGCTGAAAGAGGCTCTTGTTTACATATTTACGTTGTTTATTTACTGTTCTTCAAGTCTGCAAACAAGAACCTTTTCGGGCGCTCCATCTCGACGGCGATGCTTGTGCTTTCCCTTCTTCTTCGCTCCCTTGCTGTCCTTCATCTCCGGGGTGCTGCCGGGGCTGTTGAGCCGGCTCTTCGGATCCTTTTCCTTCTGCAAGCTTTAGGTCAGGCGGGCCAAGGGGGAGGAAGAGGGAGGGGCAAGTGAACAATTTGGTCAAGGGGAGAGAGAAGGCGGCCAGCCTTAGCATTCTGCGCAGCCATCCATTCAAAGCTGAGACATGCAAGCGTGCAGCATGCAAATGCACGTTGCAGGTTATGGCCCAACATGTGCATGCAGCAGTGATAGATAACCTACTAAGCTGGCCGGGATATCACTTCTGAGACCCAAAAACTTAGGTGACGGTACAAGAGCAGCAGTGTCAGGTCATGGGCCATGGGTCCCGGCCATGGGACAAGCTGTAAGTAAATCGACCGGGATATCGCTTTAAAGGCCTAAATACTCCAGATACTGTAACAAAGCAAGCGGCATCGGGATGGCAATGGGGGACTGGATAACTCAACCGGAATATCCCCTTGAAGACTGAAATACTCTAGGTACGGTAACAGAGCAGGCCGCAGGGTCATCAGGGGCTTAAGGCAACACGGCTCAGTGAATAAGTCGGCCGGAATATGGCTTTGAGGGCCGAAATACACCGGATACTGTATCAAGACAAGCTGCAGCAGCGAAACCAGAAACTCAATGCTATAAAGCAGTCGGAGTAAATTGGCCGGGATATTTCTTTAAAGGCCAAAATACTCCGGCTACGGTACAAGGGCCCCCGCACAGCAGCGGTGTCAGCACTACCCAGCCATGGGACAAGCTAATAAGTCGGCCGGGATATGCCTTTGAAGGCTGAAATACTCCAGGTACGGTAACAGAGCAGGCCTCAGCATGGGCCTTCAGGGGCTCAGGCAATCGGGCACACTGAATAAGCTGGCCGGAATATGGCTCTGAGGGCCGAAATACTCCTGATACAGTATCAAGACATGCTGCGGGAGCGACACCCGAAAAGCAGTCAGAATAAATTGGCCGGGATATTCCTTTGAAGGCCCAAATACTCCAGGTACGGTAGCAAAGCGAGTCGCAGCAACGGGATGAGGATCTCAAGGCAACCGAGCAGGATGAATAAGCCGGCCGGGATCGTGCTTTGAAGGCCCAAATACTCCCACTACGGTATCCGAGCAGGACGCAACATCAGCACGAGGAGGAGCTTGAGGTCATGATGTTATACGGGTTCGAAATAATTTTTTACCGGCCGAAAGAGGGCCGAGAGATCCGACGAACCTTTCTTGTCATAGCAGTGGAGCAGTGGAGGAGCCGAGGAGATGTCGAACCTCTCTTGATGGACGCGGCGATAGAAATACGACGACTTCTTCTGCATATCGAGTACATCGACAAAAATTGGAATTTCCTTTGTTATGAAAAGAGGTGGCAATTTGAGGATTCTGTTGAGATGCAACTTGAATTCTACCGAAAGAAGCTCCTTACTCTAATGCGCGTTCATAGCAGCCAGGATCTTGTACTCATAAATAGTCCCGTTTCCATGAAACCTAGCCGGCTGTGTTGCTGTGAAATCCTAGCGGCCAGAATTGCTTTCGCACCTGGCGCAACATTTCAACCCCAATAGGATTTCAACAGTCGGCAAGCGTCTTTATGCACCCAACAAGAAAAAAAACAATGCCATCATTATTTTCACTATTATTAGTCGTCCTGTGGAATGCATGCGAAGCGAACAATTGAGAACTTATCCTGAAATTGGTGAAAAAGTTGAAGGCGTGGAAAAAACCAACATCTATAGCTGAAGAGAACGCCGCTTGAATGATGATTCTATCGACTAAATGCGGTTCGAACTTGAGATACAGGTCTCCTCTAAATAAAAATAAAAATAAAAATAAATGAATAAATATGTTTGTTTGTTACGAACAATTACTAAAAAAACTGACCGACAAGTCTCAACGCGCCTGTCCACGACTTCCTTAAACTCTCCGTTTGACCAAACATGAATGTAGAACGAATACTCGTGGCCCGCTTGGAGGGTCATGCTGAAAAGATCGATAGAAAGGAGGAGAGAGAGGGGTTGACCTTATCGAGTTGATCACAACGGGTTGCCGGAGATTGACTTGTATGAAGTCGCCGACGAGGCAAGATGTTGCACTATGGCTTACACCCTCGTTGAGCATCGCGTTTGTTGCTTCTTGTGGATGGACGACCGAGGCACCTTCAATGAGTGAGGCGACATTTGTTGTTGGAACTGCAACAAAATTCCTTGCTATTAGAAAAAAAATATTTCATACGGCTAAAGCCGGTGATCGGACACAATCGGAAGTTCTCGCTTCTGAGGCTCAGATTCAGATCTGACGATGGTGAAATGCGTTCATCAGTCATAATTTTTAGAAACCTATATTTTCAATTGAATAAATCAAAAAGTCTTACCGTAAAGGTCGTGGAATGAAAAAAATGTTTAGGCGCTAATCCCACTGCAGAGTGGAATCAGTTGCCTCCAGCTCTGCTCGTTAACGCCTGCCTGAACAAGCTAAACTTTAAAAATGGTTGTTTTGACCTCCACGGAGTAATCGCAGCGTCTATTTGCTGGAAACTGAATGTCAAGTGAATTTATCAGAAAAATTCTTCGAAGCTGAAAAAGAATCAAAATATATGTGAGCAAAAAAATTGAAGGTTTACTGTCACAATGATCTCTCCAGCACGCATCTCAATACGCTCCACGTTTTGCTCTATCAAATTTTGATCTTGAGCTGAAATTGAATTGAATTAAGTTTAATTATTTCGAATTCATAATCAACTCGAGGACTTACGTGTCGGGTAGTTCGTGAGTAAACTCCAAGAAGGAACGCTAGCTATTCGCGCAGCTGTCTCTTCAACTCGCTTTTTCAATTCCGCGGCAATTTGATCGACCCTTTCAGCTGGAAAGAGGCCCGATTCTCGAACTTGACACAATTCCATTATCGAGGAAATTTCCGTCAAACAAACAATCGACTTGAGCATTTCGCGTTCCTTCGACTAAAAACTTCAAAATCCTTTTTTCGGTCGCTTAACAAACATGGGGATTCGCCTCGATCCAGCGCTTGACGGCGTTAAAAACTTCCATTTCTGGCGTGGCCTCTTGCATCTCTGATAGTAGCAGCGCGTTTAGCGCTGCTGCGCTCATGGCAGTGCAATCCTGAAACGTTATTGTTCTTACAATTAGCCAAAAGAGTTCTCAAACCTGAGATTGAAGAACTTCCACTGGCGCGGTGGCGGCAATAAAGCCACAAGCGTCTGTTAACCTTTCGAGACCGAAAAGATGCCCCAATTCGAAAAGCTTGCAAACGGTTGCGGGCGAGACTATGTTGCTCTGATTTTTTCTCTTTTTAGTAACAAACCTCAAGAATTCAACAATTTCATCTTGCAACTCCAGCAAGCCATATTGATTCGCCAGTCCTAGAACCTCAAGAAGTAAGTCTATTTCGATGGTGTTGAGGTCAAGTTTATTGGAATAAATGTATCTAAACAGTTTTAAAAGGTTTTAAAACAGGATTTCGAACCTTAAAATTATTCTGAAAGCTTCAACAGGCACTTCGTCAAGCCGAATAACGTCTTGAAACTGTTCGCGCAGTCCCGATTGAAGCATTCCACTGAGAGAGAAAAAATATTGAAATTAGAAAAAGAACATAAACGTACCGAAAATATTCACAGCTTGCAGCGAGGATAACGCGATGGCAAGAAAAGATCTCGTCGCCGATCTGAATCTTCACATCCGAGAAGTCCTCGTTCAAGTGAAAGACGGCTAGTCGAGAGCCGCGCTGGGCTGAGTGGTCTGCTGCCATTGTTGTGCGCGAGTAGAACAAATTGAATAAGAGACTGAAGAAATCATAGTACTCTTAAGCAACTGAGGCTGCGTGTCAGCAACGCCTTGAATATCACGCGCTTCACGAATACTAACGGGAAGGCATGTAGTCACAGAAAACGTCAGTGAAAACTAAATATATTTCCTCTATACCCTCCTTCTGCCCACCAGGGTCTCCCTGTTGTCTTTGCATGGTTAAATAAAGGTTAAAGCCATGCGAGCTAAAGGTCAAGCAATGTAACGATAAGCGAAGTCAATTTTTCACATGAGAATACAGCCGATGAAAGGTTGAAAAAAAAATTTGCACCTCAATCCGATTGTTCAACGTTACAGATGATCACTGGAGTCTTTCTAGGCGAACAGAAAAATGGAAACAGCAGCTTGGGTTTGTTCGATGCTTGCGCGGGACACTCGAAGTGAAAAACGCACAAAAGACATGCTCGAGGACAGGTGTTTCCTGTTTAATCCCATTAGACCTTATCAGTGCGACAGTTCAATCGATTCATCGGCTTAGGTTTGAAGAGGGAAGACGGGTGTCCTTCAGTGTGCTAGGCTCAGTTTGTTTCTTCATCGAGACTGCTGACTTCTGTCGCGAAGCCACCTTCCCATTAGCATAAAAATTTCGTCTCTCTTCTCGCCGCCCTCTGATTGTGAGGCGCTTTTCGGTTTGCTAGCAGTAAACAATGGCTGCTCACGACCGCTGCTAGTGCCCGAGCATCGGATATTATTCTGGCAGAGATATTTTTCTACCAGACATGACCTTTCGTGTTCAATACTTGTGCTCCTGGAGGAGCTTCAAATTTCTTGGTCTTGTCTTTGCCGTTGTTTTGCTTGCTCTTTTGCAACATTCAACTTTATCCCGATCAAAGCGAACTAGTGACAAAGTTGAAATGCTAGATGCCAATATCAGAGAGCTCTTGAAACTTCGTGGGTAAGTCGCTTCACTTGATA
>JAQIXL010003511.1:0-10217 GCA_034700245.1 Poikilolaimus oxycercus
GCAAAATTTCGGGATTTCAATCTCTCGCGGAATGAGTCGAAAAAATCCGCTCTCACGCAGGATCGTATAGTAGTCCGTGGAGTATCGCTTTCCCCCAGTCGGTTCGTCAGGAAGTCGTCTGGCGTGAAAGATCGAATTTTCGAAACCGGGACCTTTCGGCATAAAATATTTTGTTTCTTTTTTTCTTCGATCTCTTTTCCCGTCTCAACTGCACGTAGTGGTAGCTCGAGGGTTTGTCTACATGTCTGCAAGAGACCAGGAATAAAATTCACCTCTAAATTTTAAAACCGATTTATTATGATTACTTTGGTGCCAACCCAATATCTCGAGCTTCTTCCCTCAATGTATGCCCGCAGCATCATGCACATTGAAACAGTTGGAATTAAGATTTTGTGGGTGTTTTCTTGCACTTCATGCTGCAATGCCCACTGCATCTCGTGATACGAAAGACCGTTCTAGTTGTGTGGATTGCTTAAAAAAATTGGGACGTGTCAAGAGCTCACAAGAGTTGCCGAGAGTGAGGAATACACCAAGTCATCACTGCCGAGGTGTGAACTTGGTGGATTAGCACATGCTGGAATTTCACGAACGGAACTTGTCGACGGCTCCTCGACAACACGTTTGCTTCCAGTCGTCACTTGCACTAATTATTTCCCCTTTCAGTTTCGCTTTCTCATTGGGATCGAAGATGGCCCACAATAACGTCTGGCTTCGTTCGTCGAGGCAAGCTGCGTCTGCGCCGCCTGTAAGCCTGTTCACTTCGATGAAGAATTTCGCTGAGAAAACTGAAGAAAATGCGGTAAGCTTGATAACCACAAGTAAGGCCATTTCCTGTCTTGACTGAAAAAGCTGAAAACGAACTGATCTCTACCCTAGTGAGGCTACTAAAACAGCCGCTTATGAACTGTGAACTTTAGGAAATGATTCCGCAAAGCTCTTTACCTGAGAATGTCGGAGTCTCCTCGAGTGTGCTGTCCACAAGTCGAGATGCGAACATTCCGTCGATCTCCCAGGACCCCCACGGGCAGGCCGGCGAGTCATCAGGCTCAGTGTCATCTAGTTGTCTCGGCCATTACAGCGAAGCGATTGTAGCCGGTCCTGAGGACTCGGTAAAGCTTACAAACAATCCTCTCTCATTCTTCGAATTAGAGGAAGACTTGGAGAAAGGTGTTTTGGATGCCGACCAGAAGGACGGGCAACTACGCCGTGCAACTCCTCAACGGGAACCTCTACTTCTTCACTGCAAAAGGCAACAGCGGCAAACGATACAGATGTACTCGCTGCAACTTTCAAATCATGTACGAAGCTTCTGTAAGATTGACGTTTTCATTGCAGACGAATCAAAAACAACGAATTTGATCGCGAGCATAAAGAGGGTCGTCGAAAGAATGAAAAGCCATGCGAGTGGACGAATATTACCGAATTGGCCGACACGTTGATACATGTTCCAGCGCTTAAAGAGCCCGACTGCCTTTGCTTAAACACGGCCGATCAGGCTTTCAAGGAGTGCGAATTAGCAAAAGTGAGTCGGCTGAGCGACGCAAATCTCATTTGAACAGGCACTCGGTCAAGATCGCGTCGACATAATTGTGAATGCATTTGAGCCAACAATTATCAAGAAGACTGCAGTCAGGCGCGCAATGAAGAACTGGAGAGCGTCCGCGACACTCCTCTAGAGTCTCCGTTCTTACCTCTCGTTCATGTCAAACTCGCTCTCTTTGAAATTCCTTACAACTCTCTCGTTCCTTCTTTGTAGTCATCTCATCAAGATAATGTTGCGCCAGATAATTCTACTGAATTCAAAACAACAGCGAGTTTGAAGATCGACTGTGGCTCCTGTAACAAGCATTGGCGAAATAAAGCACAAGATTGACGTGAGGGGTCCGTCGAGAAGAATGTCTCACACATTATCGATATTTTGATAGAGAAGCCACTGCCATGCGCTGAACGGCACGCATGCGGCTCCCGCTGTTTCTTTCTCTTCTTTCGCTTTGCTTTCCAACCACTTTCTCCTTCTCTCTGTTTTCTAACCCCAAAGTAGTTGATTGTGGCGTTTCCTTAAAAGAAGCAAATCTTGAACGAGGAGAATATGTCCGCCGGATTGTCAAAAGAGGAACATGGCCTTGGGCCGCGATCATCCTCAACACTTCAACACCAAATCCTTTGACTGTCACGTCGATGCTGAAAACGCTTACAAGAGTGGGATTGTAGCTGTTTAGAGGTTTATTTGCCCCCCTGATAATGCCAAAAAAGGAGTCGCTGATGAAAGTCTGCTCAGACCCTCGAATCCGCTTCAAAGTGACACTTCCCCCCTCTTCATTGTCTCTCTTGTTTCAAAATGTTCTCTGAGAAGTCTTCTTCTCAATTGAATGTAATGAGTGGTGGACGATCTCGAACAAGAAAGATCGTCAATGAGACGTGTTCAATTCGAATGTGCGCCGCCTGGGGGCAGCGCGTTCCAAAATTTAGTTGTAGCCACAAGGCGAGCCCTGAGCTAGAACGAGAAATTACCTCAAACTTGGGTAATTAAACCGACGACGGTGAGGCTGTGAGGGACTTGAAGGGCGGGAAGAGAGAATGTGCGCCGGGTCGGCCGACCTGGTCAGAGAAGCAGAGAAAATCTCTAACCATACGCACTCGCTCGTCGCTAAATATTTCGTCTAGGCTGTCCACATTTGCCACCGATACTTCTCAAAAAATTCTTCTGACACGCCTTTCTAACTTGGATATTGTTGAAAAGTCCCATTTTTAATAGCAAACTATTTTAAGGCGTTTTTCATCAGCGTAATTCCAGCGCATTTAACTACAGTAGCGCACAGTGAAGGCTTTCCATGCGACGCAGGGGCTCTTTCCGTTTCGTGAAGTAGCTTTTGGCCGGGAAGAAGAATTTTAGACAATGCTTGAGCTGTTCCAGTGGATGAGGTGAGGAAAGGGAAGAGGAAGTATTCCATGCTGCTCCAAAGGTCGAGGGGAGGGGGGGGGGGAGTGGAGTATTCTATGCTGTTCCATTGCCCGAGTGGAGGTGGGAGAAGGGAATGCATTCTATGCTGCTCCAACGGTCGAGTGGAGAGGGGGGGGGGGGAAGGGAAGGGGGAGTATTCTATGCTGCTTCAAAGGTCGAGGGGAGAGGGAGAAGTTGGAGAGTATTCTATGCTGCTCCAGTGGGCGAGGGGAAGAGGGAGAAGGGAAAGTGTTCTATGCTGCGAGGGGAAGAGGGAGAAGGGAAAGTGTTCTATGCTGCGAGGGGAAGAGGGAGAAGGGAAAGTGTTCTATTCTGCTCTAAAGGTCGAGGGGAGAGGGAGGAAGGGGGAGTATTCTATGCTGCTTCAAAGGTCGAGGGGAGAGGGAGAAGTTGAAGAGTATTCTATGCTGCTCCAGTGTGCGAGGGGAGGAGGGAGAAGGGAAAGTGTTCTATGCTGCTCCAAAGGTCGAGGGGATGAGTATGAACGAGGAGGGGGGGGTATAGATTTGCCCGCCGCCCATCAGCGTGTACGCGCCAGTGGCGCGTAGCGCCGCTGGTTTTTGAAAAATAAGAAGATTTACAACAGACATAGAGTGGCAAAATAAGCAGAAGTTGAGGCCGTGCTTCTTCATCCTTGTCGACCACTTGGAATGGTTGTGATTGGTGTTGTGTAGGCGTGAGAAGACGAGGCGAATGCGTAGGCTTTGATAGATTTCGCTAGCCCCTTCGGCAGAAGGAGTTCAATGACGCCTCGACGAATGGTTCGATTCAGAGTCAAGTAGACGATGCATGAAGAACCTGCAAGAAAGACATTATAAAGGGGTCCACGGCTGCCAAGCAAACGAATGATGACAATCTTTTACTATGGAAGACAAGATTTGCCTGAAACAACCTTACCGTGACTAAGCTGCCAGGCGATTTGTCCGATGAGAATAACAATCGGCGGTGAGGGGAAGAATTGCATGTAGACGTAAATGTAGGCGGCAATCGCGTTGCACGAACAAATTATGGAAGCTTGCGTGAAAACCTGAAACAGTTGCTTACGAAGAAAAAGCTTGCCTGTCGCTGAACGCCACTAAGCCGTTCACTTCCACCTTTAGATCGAATATAGACGAGGGAACAGAGAAAGCCATAGAGAATTGTGGTGATAAATGACACAATGCAATTGTTGACTGCATGCGAGCGATTTACGTAGAGGAATGACTAAATATTGTTTGTCAACATTGTCAACAAGGCTACCTCGTTCTCGTGGATCATCGGATCAAAGAAAAGCGCCCGCAGTTTCGAATTGAGCAGTCCTGGTCTTGTGAAAAAGACAAAGTAGAGAAAGTCGCACAAACAAGCAGCCAACCAGACTGAAGAATTTTCAGCTTTTGCATAACAAACCATAAATGCGATGCCCAGCAAAGAGAAAACGCATCCAGTGTGGTCGCCACATATCTATGCATCGATTCAGCGCCAAGAGGACACACAGTGAGCAGGCGGAGCCCCAGACACCTAAAAAGTTTTGTGATAAATAAACGAAAAATGCGTGCATTAATATTTCGAAGACAAACCACAAGCGATATCGCCCATGATGTAGATTAATCGTGGAGAAACACAGAAAACCATTCCTTTCAAGATGGCGTAGCTGAAACATAAATTTTCTTAAAACAACATGTTGGTTGAACGAACCCACAAAACAGTGAATTGACGAAAATAGCTGACACATCAACAATTCCAAGGCAAAACATGATCTTGTAACTGCCATATTTGAGGAGTTCACCTCTGGCCATGACTGTGAGGCACGGCAGGTAGAGAATCTGAGCAAGCCCAATCAAGTACAGCTTTTGGCAAACCTCAAAAATGACTCCTGAGATGAGGAAATAGAGACCAATTGGGGTGCTGGCCTCACCAGTTGCGTACCTGAAGACAGTTATGAAATATTCTGAAACACAGTCAAGCCATTCATCGACACTCTTTCCGCTGCAGTTGTACAACACAGGATCCGGACCGCCATTAACGATGTAGCTGAACATTCCCATAGATCCCTCGCAAAAGGAATCTTAAAATTTAATCATCATCGAAAAGCCCGAGAAAAATCGTACATTTCAGCTCCCGAGTCGCGCAGCGTCGAATGCCATTCAAACGCCTTCGTTTTATATGAGCGCGCTTCTCGAAGCGATACAGCCAAATCCGCTTTTTCGTGCAAGAAAGAATGCTTCATGCTTCTCGTCCCGGATTCCACTGATCCTCTTGGTGGCCAAAGTTCGAAAGAGCGATAAAATTGCAATATTTCCTCGATTTCGCAAGGAATGTTCTTTGGTGCGATCGTCGGAGGTGGAGGGGATTACCCTTTGGGGGTGAATGATTCAAGCTCGTCTCCGAGATGCACTAGGTATCGACGACGGCGGGATTAGTGGCTTTACTTGGTTCATTTCTCACGACTGGAGGATTTTATTCCAAGTAAGTCCATGTTCCGGAGCAGCAGAGAGCACTCGTTAGGGTAAATTTTCGTTCGCAATCTTTATTCTTCCGAGCAGTTTTCCACAAGAAACAAATTTGTGAAGAAACAAATAAATGCGACAAATATGTATTGTTGAAGTTGGATGCAGCAGAATTAACCTTGACGGCTAGTCGTTGCCATCGCAGTGATCGGGGTCGTCGTATAGGCGTGGGAAGACGACGCAAAGGCGTAATTCTTGAAAGACTTCGCGAGTCGTTCCGGCAAGACAAGTTCGATGACCCCGCGGCGAATTGTTTTGTTCAGCGTGAGGTAGACGATGCACGATGAACCTGAAAGAGTTTTATTTTTAACGAGGGTCAACTAAGGCAGACGGAAAACATTCTCAGTGAGACGGGATTATGGTGAATGCGGAAATAGTGTACCGTGACTAAGCTGCCAGGCGATTTGCCCGATGAGGATCACCATCGGTGGCGACGGAAAGAACTGCATGTAGACATAAATATAGGCCGCGATGGCATTCCATAGACAAATGATGGTCGATTGAATAAAGACCTGAAAATCATTTCCACAAAGAAACGCAAAATAATTATTACTTGTCGTTGCACAGCAGTCAGCAAATCGCTTCCATGCTTCGAGCGGACGTAGACAAGTGAGCAGAGAAATCCATAAAGAGTCGTTGTGATAAAGGAGACAACGCAATTGTTCACAGCATGAGAACGGTTGGTGTAGAGCAAAGGCTGTACCAAGATTAACAAAGAAAAGTTATTTACCTGATCATTGCCGATCATCGGGTCGAAGAAGAACGCCCTTGAATTGGAATTCATTAATGCCGGCCTTGTCAAGAAGAAAAAATAGAGAAAATAGCCAAAGCAGGCGCCAAGCCAAACTGAAGGCCCGCTTTCTTCACACGGACGTTGAAGGCTTACAATAGATGCGAAATCCAGCGAAGAGGAAGCGCATCCAGTGCGGTCGCCACATGTCGATACAACGATTGAGGGCAAGTAAAATGCATAGAGAGCAGGCGCAGCCCCAAAGTCCTGACCGATTCACGTTGCATTGAGAGGAGTACAAATTCACAGACCAACAGCAAGAGCTCCAATGACGTAGACGAGTCGCGGCGCCACGCAGAAAACCAAACCAGTAAAGATGGCGTAGCTGCGAACGAAACATCTCCATTGAATTGTAGAGTACAGCTAACAAACCCGCAAAACAACGAATTTATGGATATTGCCAAAACGTCGACGATTCCCAAGCAGAACATGATCTTGTAGCTGCCGTATTTGAGTAGTTCACCGCTAGCCATAACGATGAGACATGGCAAATAGAGAATCTGATTTCTTTTGTGAGACAAACAAACCATGCAAACCTCGAAAATTGATCCGGTGATGAGGAAGTAGAGACCGAGAACTTTATTGGCGTCGTCCGTCGCGTACCTACAGAAATAAAAAGAGAAAAAACTTGTACTACAAGCCTTTGCCCTACCATTCTTTGATTGTCTTCCCGCTGCAGTTGTAGAGCATTGGATCCGGCCCACCATTGATGATGTAGCTCAACATTTCCTAAAATATTATAAACACAATGAATAAAGTTCAGCGTCTGTTGATTGCGAAAGCGAAATTCAGGATGAACAACACTATATAAGCCGCATCAAAGACTGCCAACGAAACACCTCTTTTATATGGGCGCATTACTCAAATGGATGCTGCGATATCAGAGGATTATGCGACTAAAAGGGCATGCATAACTTCTTACGGTAGCCGCGTGATCTTGCTGATCCTTTTGGCTCGGAGTCAAGCCCACACTTGTAATCCCAAAGACACTATCAATGTGAATTAATTTTCAGTAGTCGTGAAACATAGCGGGGCAGCGTGTTGTCTCCAGGTGATTATTTTTTTTTTTACTAATTCTGACACGCTCAGTGATCAGTGAATCCTTGGATTTTTGGCTTTGGGAAATTTTCACGCGTCAAATGTTGTTAGCCGCCATCGGAAGGGATTACCGAGTGCAGACGGATGTCCTAGGATTTATCTTGTCCTGACGTCCGAGAGGTGCCGGGCATCTACGAAGCGATTTGCGGCTTAGACTCTATGGATCAGTCTTCGAGTACACTTCCCGTCGAATGTGAATCTTGTTTCAAATGCCAACACAGTGGGACTACAAAATTCGACACAAACAGAGTGTAGTCGTTAAACGGTGTTTATTTGAGTGCCATGTGACATCAAGCACGAAAATGAAAGTGGAAAGCGACAGGAAGAAAGTAAGAAGACCAACTGGGTAGATCTTACCAAAAAGTGCCTTCCAGTTCTTGGAAGTTCTGGGCAGAGAATCATCACATGAAATGCTCGCGTCGAGCCAAGTTTCTCCTTCCGAGCATGAGATAGTTACGGATCTGACGCTCTTGAAACGGAGCCAAAAGTCGGGGCTGCATCTCGTCCTCCGGGGCGACGAGCTCAGCCTCATCTTGCTGTTCTCGGTTGACTCTGCGGTGTCTCGCCGCCTTGACGACATAGCTCATCGGCAACCACGATGAAGCTTCAGTTTGACGACCTTCGAGGATGATAAAGTTTCTCTATTATTTACCTTTATCTGCTCGAAGCGGCACTCCCAGTCGACTAACAAGGGAAGGTGAGCTGGAAGCAGCCAGCAGTGGCCTCTCGCGTTGAAGTCTGAAAATCAAAGAGCTTTCTTCTCAGGAAAACCCTTACCTCGCTGAACTAGCAGGGTCTTCGACCGGAGGCTTGACGGTTGAAGCGAGCAGCATCATGGTAAGCCACGAGGGTTCCATTCTCAAATTCTTGAGGACTGACTTGAAGTGGTTATGAATGGGCTTGAATGCTGGACCCACGAGCACACCGGCCTTCTAGGACCACTTATGACGCAGGAGTCAGAAAATAACCAGCGAGGGAGGTCTCGCAAGGGAACAAAAAGCAGTGAAGTGCGCGTCTTTGCAGAGGTGGAAGCCAACTTTATGTAGGCCTTGCGAGGGGGGGGGTCGTCAGTTTATTGAAAGTTCCAAAGTGTTGGGTTCAGCAATTGATGGTTAGTTTTTAGAAAACGCGCTTTCCTATAGGTGTGACGGGGGATTTGGGGCGGGCGAGCGATGGGTGAGACGACTTCTGCACCTGGCATTTAGTGTGCTGCCTATAGAAGAAGCAAGATAAGGAAATTGAGAGCTCACACATCGCCTCCCACATTGCGGCGGGCTTCGGGAAGTAAATATTTTCAGCAAATTTGATTATTTTTCAAGAGAATGAGTGATTGTAAACAGACTTACTGGTGGATTATTCACCGCTATAAGCCCGGTGTGTTTCCTAGCCCATGCGGAGGAGGATTCAGCCTCTTTCAAAACTGAAGAAAATTCTGAGCTTGTTGGGAGCCTTCGAAAAAAGCTCAAACAGATACAACTCGAATACGATAGGCTTTATTCCGTTTCACCATTTGTACAACAGTATTTTTGCGTGGAATCTATGAACGAGTAATGTTATGAAGAGGGACGAGAGTAGTAGAAAACAAAAGAATCTGCAGAGGACAGTGAGCCCTCATCAAAATCAAGACCAGACACTCGATGGAGATTGCTTTTTTTTCATTGAAAATCGAGCTTTTCGAAATAAAAAAGTTTCGGTAAATTGCACAACACACGAATAATGAAGACGGAAAAAATCGGTAAAGCCGAACAAAACTAAAAAGAACAATCGTAAAGTCACGGCCTAACCACGAAGAAAATCGAGATGACTTGAGTTACATCTTCACTTCATAATCAATAATCGTTCGAAAAACAAATACGGACAGCGCGAGAATCTTTTTGCGAAAACTTATTTTTCTAAAGCTGGAAAGAGAAAAGAAAATTGAGGGAATAATCTGAGGAAAGAAGAGAGGCGGCTACAATAATGCATTTAGCAAGCCGTAGTCTCCAGCTTGAGTCTCTTCTCGGCTGGAGCAGAGGTCACCAGCGAGAGTGGCAAATCCTGGAGCGTCTCGAGGGCCGAGGACGACATGTCCAAGGGAGCGCCGCCAAGCTGCAAACCCGTTTTTTATGAGTTTCGATGTCGTCTGACAAACCGTGAGGGGCAGAACTCCTGTCTGAGCTCGAAGCCGATCGAAGCACTCCTGACAGCGCGGCTGCTCGAAGCTTCCGCTCACAATACCGTACTCCGATGCGCGCTGCAACTTTCGCTTTGAGACCGAGAATCTTAGAACAAACCCCGCAAGCCGAGCACTTGATGCCCGAGCCAAAGTCGTCGTCCTTCTTGAGGTCTTCCGGCGAGGCGACGGTGCTGCCCGAGTCCTCATTGGATTGTCGGCTGAAGGGCGTCAGCGACTCGCGCGGCAGCGGCAGGACCGGGCCGCGTTTCACTAAAACTTGAAACATATTCAAGCCTTGGTGAACTCACAAGCAAGTCGCTTCTGTTGGTTGCTCCTGATTCTCGCCAAGTCAAATTCGCGCTTGTGACGTTTCGCCCCATCCGTTGGCGAAGTACACACGGAACTGGTGCCGTTGACCTTCTTCTCTTTCATTCTGGAAATTCTTCGTCGTCTGAAAATTGAAAGACTCCGCTTACTCCTGAATGTGCGTGACGAGTTTGTTGCGTTCCTCAATGACATGATCGGCCCACTCATTCTCTGGCAGTCGTTCGAGGCACACCGGACAGATGGGGCAGCCATCCTCTCCGAGTTGGAGCTCTGAAACTCATCGGTGCCTGGTTTGGCCTTGAGGAGGAGAGGGGATGTGAGAAGATGGTGTGGTGATTAGCATTGTTGATGGTCTTCTTCCTCTTCCCTCTCAGATCTTGTGTGTGTGACCCTTGGACA
>JAQIXL010003512.1:0-10216 GCA_034700245.1 Poikilolaimus oxycercus
TTTGCCAAAGCCAAGAGTTTTTATCCGGGTCGTTTGCTTTGTGCATCAGTTATCAGGGTAAAGCGTGCTTTATTCGAGGTCCTTGTATTGTGCATCTTCACTAACAATAAGTTTGGCACTTCTAATGATCTTCCACACAGAAAACTTCACTACAACACAGCGCTAATCATCTCTAACCTCGAACTCCTCCTCTTTGATCTCAGGCGGTGGATCGCAAGCCATCTTCACCTTCCAGAAGCTTTCTCCTCCCTCTGCCCAATTCATGCAGAAGACGGAGATGTGGCCGGCGTCTGTCTTCTTCGTCAACTGAGCATTGCCCGGTCCATCCCAGCGATTTCCTCCGAGGCCAAAGACTAAATCATCGAAGAACTCCTTCCTCTTTGCTTGGATCTCCTGCTTCAAGCATTTCTCTCGCGGAACCACAGCCTGATAAGACTTCTTGACGGCGATCTTCGGAACTTCATCCCATTGCTTGAGTACCTTCTTCAGGACCTCCTTACTTGTGAGGAAGTTTCCAACTCTGAGAGCATTCAATCCAAGAAAGAGATTCGCATCATCCAAGCCCGTTGCCATTCGATGTTGATCGAACTGGATTCCATCCAATCTTCTCACAGTTTTGAGCTTGAAGAAGTTTGGAGAGAGTCGAAGTCGTTCTTCTCCAGCCGAGCAGATCTTCAATCGCTTCACGTTCATGACTTCCAGAGCGGCCGCGATGGACGCCTCACTTCGACATCTCATGAATTCCACAACTGGAGCATCTCGAAGGAAGGGAGCAAGCTGAAAGAGAACCTCCTCGTCCACATCGATCATCACATACGCGGCGTTGAAACGAGAGAGAATATGCTGGGCAAGAGTGCCTACGCCGTCGATTATCTGCATCTTCTGATTGAATAGAAGGACAAAGTGCAAACCTCTGAACTCGTCGAGCAGTCCCAAGCCATTCTACACGAGATCTTGCTGGTTCGAAGCTCCTCCAGTCTCTCTTCATCACAACGACGGCCTTCGACGACAACTTCAGAGTCGCTTACAACAAGATCCACTTCTCCCTTCATCCTTGAGGGCTCATCGAAATGGAATAACTTTCCCGGCAGAAAGAACTGCCCCTCGGAACGGATGTAAAGGCCTTGAGATCCCCAAGTGATCCAAAGACGTTCCGTTTCCTGAAAGAGTTGAGCTTTCTTGATACAACAAACCGAGAACTTTCTGAGAAGACCGTAGTTCGCCTTGATGAAGGCATAGGTGAAGCGGCAAGTCTTCTGCAAGGACAAAGCATCGGTGGCGGGAAAGAACTGAAGAAGTCGAAGGAGAAGGGGCTCAGAAAGGTCTTCCAGTAACATCTGAGAATATAAATAGCTGAAACTGTCGTCCGGACAAAAAGAAACGAAGCCGAAGAGAACGATGGAGAGACGGCGACAACAAACAACAACTGTCCTGAAAAAAAGTGCGAACGTGGACGTACGACATTTAGCAATTGGCACCTTCTTCAGACAAAAACTTGAGATTTGAACACTTCGTCATGTTCTTTTCAACTTTTCTCTTTGTTTGCTATGTTGTTTGCGCTGTTTTGTGTATTTACCGACTTACATGCCATAGAGAGTGTCGTTATAGCTCTGTTGTTGGGCTGAACCTCTAGCTATATCGCTCTTTTCCGCAACATTGCATCATTTCAGTCCTGCGCAAGACTCTTTCTTCTCATTTCTCACTATTCTTCAGTGCGAGTTTTAATTGACGATGAGCCACAACGATCACGACGACTGTCGTGCCTGTGTGGGCGTCGAAGAGCTGATGAGGAAGGCGCGCGAAGCCGCCGCGAAGAAGGCTTCAGCCTCTGGTTCTTCGTCTTCCGCCTCTTCGACTTCGACTGCCGTCGAGAAGCCGGTGGGACCGCAGCGAACGGACTGCCCGCCACATCGCGACTCGCTCGGCACGGCCACCTGGACTCTCCTCCACACGATGTCCGTCTATTATCCCGAGAAGCCGACGTTCTCGGATCAGTGTCGTGCTAGCGCTTTCATGGAGAACCTCGCCCATCTCTATCCTTGTGATGTCTGTGCTGCCGACCTCAAGGTCGACATCAAGGTTTGTCTTCTCTTCTTTCTTTATTTCTCACAGGAAGAGCCGCCGACTGTTGGTTCGCGAAAGGATTTCGCTGAGTGGATGTGCCGTCTGCACAACAAAGTGAACGAGAAGACGGGCAAGCCGACGTTCGACTGTTCGCGCGTCTTCGAGCGATGGCGCGACGGTTGGAAGGACGGGTCTTGCGACTACTAGGTCTTCGCTTCCTTTTTTTTTGCTTTTTGACATCGTTTTACCTCTTCGATCTGAACTTCTTCTCTTGTTGTTGATTTGCTAGTCTTTCTCAGAAACTGTCCTCATCTTCGTGATTTCGTGCCTTTGCGTGCTCGCGTGTTTTCTTCGTTTAGTCTGAGTTCTAGGAAAATAAAGAAATTATATCTTCAGGTGATGGTGGACGAGGAGGATGGCGATCTCGAGGCGTCGACATCGTCGTCGAGTTGCATCCACAATGAAGAGTTGAGAGAGAAGCCGCGACCACTCTTCTATTGCGCACCCATGGTGCGGTATTCCAAGTTCGTCACTCTTCTTGTCAAATCCTCTCTCAGACTTGCCTTTCGAGCACTCGTTCGGCGCTACGACGTGGACGTCGCCTTCACACCGATGATCTACGCCAAGAACTTTCTGGAGTCGCCGTTTTGTCGACGGTCCGAGTTCTCAACCAATGACGGTCTGTCTCGCTTCACATCTGACTTCAAGCGTCTTCAGATGATCGGCCACTAATGGTACAGTTTGCCTCTGACGATCCTATCGTGTTTGCTGAAGCAGCTGAAATGGTCTACAGGTTCAATCTCCTCTTTCAATCAATCTTTCTTCAGTCACTGTTCCGGAGTGGATCTGAATTGTGGTTGTCCGAAGAGAGATGTGCGAGCGCGCGGGTTCGGCAGCAAGTTGCTCGGTCGCCCCGAACTCCTCGCTGACATGGTCCGACAGACGCGGGCGAGGATCTCGGATCCGGATTTCAGTGTTCGTTTCCTCATCCACCTGTAATCTTGGGATCTTTAGATATCGCTGAAGATTCGTGTTGAAAATCCGTTGGAGAAGAGCGTCGATTTGTGTCGGCAAGCTGAGGCGGCCGGCGTCACCATGCTCACCGTGCATGGAAGGTATCACATCTCTTTTTGTTCCAAAACTCTTTAGAACCCCTGCTCAACGTGCCGAGCCCGTGGACCTCGACGCGATTCGTCTAATAGCCTCTTCTGTTAGTTCAGCTCTTACTTTCCAAGAAAACACTTCAGGTATCCGTCCCGGTGATTGCGAATGGCGATGTGAAGTCGCGGAAGCAAGCACTGGAAGTAGCTGAGTACACCGGTGCTCGAGGTCTGTTCTCTCTTTCCGAAGTTAGTCGCAGGCGTGATGGCGGCTAACGGTCTTCTCGAGAACCCGGCCATGTTCTCCGGTCACGAATACACGCCTCTTTCTTGTGTGAAAGACTGGGTGAGTCCTCTCTTCATCTTTTCATCACCTCAAGTAACTCTTTGCAGTTGGACATTTCGGCCTCACTCGGTACGAGCTACGAGCACTTCCATCAACACTTGATCTTCATGTTGCGGGCTCAACTGACGAAGGAGCAGCGACGAGTCTTCCACGAGTTCACCAGTCGACCAGCTGTCGAAGACTTTCTCGGTGACATCTTCGGTTCAGAGTTGTTATGACTCATTTTTTGTTGTTCTCTTTGTTGGTTTCTTTCCAGAGTCTATAAACGAGCCCCTCATCTTGTTCAATGCAGCTTGAGGTGCACAACACAAAGGCACAAAACCGAAACGTGCGCCCTTTCTTGATGGTTTACGACCCAATTCTGATGATTAGCCAGGGTGGAGCCGGAGGTCACGCGAAGAAATGGTAGTTTCCCCCTTTCTCGCAGAAACTTTCCGAGACGCCGTCTCCACACTTTGCTCATAGACGTGAGAACTAAGAGAGTACCTTCTCAAAGGATTTGCAAAGACACCAGAAAAACAAAAGAAAGAAAGGAGACGATAGGAAGGAAAAGTCCATGGACTGGCGCTAATCTCCGACCTGAAACCTAGGCACGCCTTGAGCTTATCGCCCTACAGCTTCAGAGCGGCGGACGCGGCGACCCAAAGGCGGGAGCTCTCCTCGATCATGTCTCGCCGACTGCTCGTCCTCCTCTGCCTAATGGCATGCCTTGCCATTGTCTCTGCCGTCGTTCATCAGGTCAGTCTCGACATCGTCCCACAAACTCCCAGAGAAACGGAATGCTACGGGTTCTTACTCTCCCCACAGAAGTCCAAAGTCCAAGTCTCGTTCCAAAAGAGCACAAGTCCCTTGGCTACAGCCTGCTTCAGCAGAAAAGTCACCACGTGCCTTCCGAAGGGCTGCTCCCCTTCCTGGATGCTCAGTGTTCTCCAAAGATCAAAGGAGGAATAGTCTTTACATCGAGCACCTTAGCAAACCGGCTCAAGCATTGTTACATGTGACAAAATGCACCTCCTGATCACGGGGAATAATACAAACTTTCTAAAACGACCAGGCTGTAGCTTAGACCGGGGACGGGTGAAAATTGACAAGAGATACACAGAACACAAAATGGGATGAATTCACAAGAACACATGAAGTCTACACAAGGTTCGATTGGGCGCGAGCTCGGACGCGAGTTCGAATGATCTCGAACTCGATTCCATCCTCGGCGATCTTCGCCGTGAGGACACGTCCGCTGCGCGAGACGAGGACATCTCGGCCCGACCAGGGCAAGTACTTGGGCTGAATCGCCTGCAGATCCCTCCACTTGTCCGTCTTGAAGAAGCCAGCCGGCGCGAACTTGATGAGACGCACCGAATCGCGGTGTCCTTGGTAGAAGAGCTCGAGCCACGCGAGCAGTCCTTGCGCCGAGATGGCCGTTTCGTAGCGACCCGTGCTGGTGACGTTGAGCTCTTCGCAGCGACTGGCGAGTAGAAACGAGTCCGTCATGTGAATGCTGCCGCCTTGATCCCAGCAATCGATGGAGATGACGATGTTCGTCAAGTTGATGACGATCGGATTGTGAAAGAAGAATTCCGAGATCGTCTGCGCCAGGCCATCCTCCATTCGAACTTCACGAAGCGTTCGACGAAACACGTTCATTGCCTAGAATCAAAGCATTGCGACAACTGAATCGAACAAACCTCGCGAAGATCCTGGTCGCCAACACCGAAGCAGTCATTCCAGACAAGACTCTTCACCGGCTGACGAGCCGCAATCCGACAGAAGCGAACAAAGTCGAAGGAGAAGAGGCCTTCGAAGCTGATTTCCGTGATGTGAAGATGCTTGAGGATGAGCGGCAAGACGTATTCGAAGCGCTCCAGCATCACCTCGCCACTGGCCAGCTCTTTAATTGTGGCGGTGCTCGTGTTGCCAATAAAGGGCAGCTGGACTTGACGACGAAAACGAGGTGACGCGTCGCGGTTAACCAGCACGATCTGTCGGTTTCCGGGCTCTTCGATGCCCTCGTCTTCCGCCTCCTCATTCGCCATCTTCTTGTCGTAGAGACGAAAGGTGACGCCGAGATTCTTGAAGGCGCTTGCTTCGTGCGCATGTCTGTCCACGAAGTCGCGCATCGCTTTCGACGTGGCTCCGAGGCGTAAGATCTCGTGCGCTTCAAGCTCGTCGAAAACACCGACGATCACCTTCGTTGGCATGTCGAGCAAGTCTCTGCTCGTCGGCACCAACTGAAAGCTTTTGGATCCAACATTGGAAAATGTGACCAACCTTGCGCCTGGGCAAGCGAGGCGAGTCGCAGTGCACTTGCTGCCTCTGCGTGAGGCGAGCGATGTGCGCGTCGATCGCCTTGGCGATTCCCTTGAGTTGCTCACGCTTCAGCACGACGGCCATCTTATTTTCTCCTGCAAACTTTTCTTTATTTCACTTCATCAGTAGGTAACAACAATAAGAAGTTAACTCCAACGTAATAAATAACGCATTCACTGTGCGAATCGAACATGAAGAAATAACCGGGAGAAACAACAAATAAAGCAAAGAATAGAAGACGATCAAGAAGAAGAATCACTCAATGGTGAAGATGAGTCCATACTTGTTGATGAACAAGGTCAATCGACGACCAGTGACCGAGACAAGACTGGCGCCATGTCCCCACGGCAGACTCATGTATTGAATGGCAGCGATGATCGGGAACGGGTCCATCGTCGGATCTTTGTCATCGATGATTGGCGGCTTGAAGTCGATAAAGACGGCCTCGTCGCGATCTCCGTTGATCCATTCGTGAAGCCAGCGCTCGATGCCCGCGAAGGTGATGCCTGGCGCTTGATAGCCGGGTGTCTGATGAAGGACGAGCTGAGGCTGATGGACGGCCAGAAACTCCGCGTCCGTCAAAGGGCGATCTTGCCAGGTTCGAAGCGCCTCCGGTGCAGCGCGCTTCGGCGCGTCATTGCCGAGATTGGCAAAGAGCTCCGTGAGTGAGACGTGGACGTTCTCGCCATTCTGCTGCTTGAGGAGGAGACGCGCGTTCCAGCGAACCTCATTCGCCCGCTTCTCCGCCTCGCGATCTTGTATTCGAGCCTCGATCTCCTCGTCCGTCATGGCGGGTGGATACTCGCCCCACGCCATTCCCATCGTTTTAGAGCTCAAATTAGATTTAAGCAAAACCATCCTAACCTAAGAGAACGCGGGCTAGGAGCGAGAAACAACAAGAAATATGACGGAAATGCACTCTGAATCAGCAAAAACAACGAAGCAACGCGCCGAAAACAAGACGAAAAGGCAAAGGAATGCCGCGGAACGAAATGGCGAGAGGTGCGAAAATTCGCGCGCGCTTTAGCTACCGTGAGATGGCGATTTTCGCTCTGGGTCACTTTCGAGCATCGAACCAGACCTCGCCCTTCTGCTGTTTCACCACAAAGACCACAAACTTGCAGATGAACGCCCATCGCTACGAGGGTCGAAAGGCTCGAATGAGGCGCGAGGGTCGTTGGGAGGAGTACAAAGCGATGCGAGATCGTGCCAAGGCTCGAAAGCTCTACCAAGCCGGCAAAACGGGCAACGACGCTACGGTGTCGCAGAATGTTCGTCTTCTTCCTCTGAGACTCTGTTTTACTTCAGGTTGTCGACTGGGACGACGAGGTCTACATCGGCAACATCACGGTGAAGAACTTCCTTGGTAGAATGACAAAGAGTCCAGATTGGCACCCCGGACCAGCAGTTCCAGGTCATCCTCGACACGGGCTCGTCCAATCTTTGGGTGCCGGACATCAAGTGCGGCGGCCGAAGCGATTGTCCATCGGGAAACTTTTGCAGTGATGCTCGTGGGTTACGGTAACGTTGACATGAAGCCTCGTTTTTAGTCGCCTGCTTCCTTTTCTGCGACTCGTGGTGTTGCCCGAATGCCACCACTCAGTGAGTGAAACATAGCTCGGCCTGGATTATCTTCTAGTGATCCTTGTGATGGAAAGCAACACTTCAACTCGAGTCTCTCCTCTACCTACAAGAAGGACGGAGAAGGATGGGATATCGAGTACGGTACCGGGTCGGCTGAAGGATTCCAAGGCATCGACACTGTTCGAGTAAGTTTCCATGAATCTTTCATGAATCCATGAATCCATGAATGAATTCCTCTTCAATACTCAAACAACAAGACTCTCTTCTAGTTCGGTGGAGTGGGCGAGGCGCAGCTTTCTGTTCCAACAACAACATTTGGGCAAGCAACAGACATAGCGGAGTTCTTCGACGGAGAGCCTTTTGATGGAATTCTTGGTCTCGCCTTCCGTGACCTGTCTGTCAACTACATGGTGCCTCCGCTCATCAACGCCATCAACCAAGGTTACCGTAATCTCATCTTTGTGAATTTCGTTGTAGGACTCCTCGATCAGCCACTCTTCAGCGTCTACCTCATGCACGACTACGACGGCGAGAACGTCTTTGGTGGAGTCTTCACTTATGGAGGCGTAAGCGAAGGGGGCTCTTGACTTAAACGAGAGTAGATTGACACGACGAATTGTGGACCTGTGATCGACTACGTAAAGCTCTCTTCAGCCACCTACTTCCAGTACCCGATGACCGACTGGTATTTCGGCAAGGAGCACGGATATGTGAGGCTGTCTCCTCGTTACAGTAATCTATTCAGGGAGCCGATGTGATCTCGGACACGGGCACGTCCTTCATTGGAGGACCAGACAACCAAGTCATCTTCATCGCTGAGGTCATCAATGCCAAGGTCTGAAACATATTCAAACCTATATTCTCTCCCAGTGGGACGACAACGAAGAGGCTTACGTTGTCGATTGCAATGTCTCCTCTCCCGACCTCGTCTTGAGGATCAACAAGCAAAACTATACCATCCCCGCCGTTGACCTTATTGTCCCTGTAAGGCTTCAGATGAAAGCCAAAGACTTGAAATAGGGAGACAACGGAAAATGCTTCTTCGCCGTCTTCTCCTTTGACTCGGGCGGCTTCGGCCCGGCCTGGATCCTCGGCGACCCCTTCATCCGAGCTTACTGTAAGTCTGTGAAGAGAGTCTCGACTGTTCCAGGCCACATTTTCGACATCGGACAGAAGCGCGTCGGCTTCGCGCCCTCGTTGCAACCGGGCAAGAGGAGGCGTTGAAAGAGGAGAGCCGATGATTCATCGAATAAATCTTGTTTGAATCGACCGACAAAGTCTTCCAAAGAAATCTTATCAATACGGCAAGGTCATCGCGAGGAAGGCCAAAGAAACGTCCAAAGAAACGCAGACACACTTTTTTTTCGCTTCTCTCCTTCCTTCTCCTCTTTCATCAGCGCAGCACTTTTTATCATCTGAGCGATCTCCTCGTGATCGAGCATCAGATCCCTTTTCACTTCTCTTTCAATTGATTTTCTCACTTGCTTTGCCTCTTTCCAGGGATGCCACGAATGATGGCCGACTTCCTTTCGTTGTTGAATCGCTGGTGGAAGTCTTTCAAGGATGGCCAGGGTTCTCTTCGTAGCCTCTTCGTCTTTGTCTTCCTCGCCCTTTTCATTGGTCTCCTGCTCGGCTTTGCTCTCTTCAAGTCATCTGGCGAGGACGAAAACCTCCATTATCCATGCTCGGAGGGCCACTATTTCAAGGCAACAGACAGTTGCTACATGATCGACGTTGTCCCACGCGAAAGGCACAAGTATACTTGTGGTGAAGTCTCCTCGTCTTCCATCTTTTCTTCGGATGAACGCAGCTTTCTCTCAGGCTTTCTTCCCCGAGGTTTTTTCCACGAACTTAATCCGTATTTGTTTCAGACGAAAGCATTCGGGCTACGGTAGTTTGTCGTCGTTATGCTGCGCACCTGGAGTTTGTGACCATGGACACGTGCATTGGAACGGACAACAAACAAGCTGATAGTTCATCGGGCTGCGACTTCTCCCTTGATGTGGGCTACGGCATCCAATCTGACGACACGAATACCACTGAAACGGTTTGAATGAGTCATAGAAGCTATCTTTTCACTGAGGCACTCTATTCAGGTCCCATTGAAAAGCAGAAAGGAAATGAACGAGTTGATTGAATGTCTCGGAAGTTACTATATGAGCCCAGAGTTGGCCAACGTTCACAGTGAGTCTCGTAGCTTGTTCGGTGGCCTACGCGGTCCCACTTTGCGTAACGTCACAATCCACGTGAACGCCGAGCCCGGAAAAGAAGTGAAGATTATTCGGGTGAAAAACTTCTCTAAAAGTCGAATTCTCGAATGGTTCAGATTGTGGGACGATGCGGAGGATATCGACTTCTCGACTATTTGACCCTTCTCTGAAGAATTCTTTTCATCCCAGCTTAATCTCTTTATTTTCATCACTTTTTCGAGATTTAAATAAAGGCATCATTTTGTTGGCAGTACCGTTTGTACACCAAAGAAAGGGTCGAAAGACGATTGATGTAAGGTCTCTTCAATTGCAGACATTTCTAAATTCACGCAGTCAAACGAAATTCCCTCCGTCAACTGACCACCTGTAGCCGAGTGACACAAATTGAGCTCATTTCCACAGCTGCGCGTAAGTCTTGAAATAAGCGTCTGTCTCGCCGTTTCTTTCCTATCAAATCACAGTTTCAATAAAACTTGTTCTGCAACCTTATGAGTGATTTCTTTGAGGATTCCTTGATTTCGAGTCCTGTTCCTCCTTCTTACAACGAAGATGAGAAGTATTGGGGCAACTAATGAGTAGTAGATGTAGACCTGTGGGACATCCCG
>JAQIXL010003513.1:0-10212 GCA_034700245.1 Poikilolaimus oxycercus
TTCAGAATCTCGGCGAGCGGCTTCTACCTGACGTCGGTATGCTTCTGCGTCCTCTTCGCCGTCTTCGGCATCGCCTCCGTGCGACGGTAACTTAAGCTTCTGAGCCAGAATGAAAAGATGTTTAGAGCGGACGAGCTGAAGGCGGACATCACCCATCAGGTCTCGCTCTGCGTCCGCGCCCACAAGTAGTCAAGAGATCCTCTTGAATAAATCTTTATGTGTTTGCTTCGCGGGACGTACTCTTTACAAAGAGACTCTTAGGGATAAAACCGGCAGCTGGTGTGATACATAAACTGAGACAAACACTTTTTGTTTCTCTTCAAGGAAATCCTCTATGCGGGACGAGGAAAGCGAGGCTCGAAGAGAAGAATGCTGTGGAAGAAAGGCGGGAGACGTCCAAAAGGCCGTCGTCGTCAGTGACTTCACTGAAGTGCCACCGTACGTCGAGCGCCGCCAACTCGCCAAGCTCCTCGTCCGGCCTTATTCTCCCCGCTTCCCCCCACACACAAGGTCCCTCTTCCTGAAGAGAAGCCGTGTGTTCGTTCAGTGGGCCAACCTTATTCACCAAGTTCACATCATCGTCTTCGAGGACTAAAGCCAATGCAATAAAGATGCTTTTGAAAGAATTCTGTGGAAGTTACAGTTGGGGAGTGTCTCATTTGAAGGAAAGTGCAGTATTTTAGGGAGCAGAGGTGGTGGAGGGAGAGGAGGGGAGGGAAAGGACGGGAGAGAGAAGGAGACAACGACAAATCCACCAGGCTAAAGTGATCGAGGTGAACAAGTGGAGAAAGAGGAGGTGCGGGGAGAAAGGACAAAAAGAGAAGAGCCAAGCACTCTGATGCTACCTGCTTCAATGCGCTCACCTTATTGTTACTAATATAAGAGGTCTTTATTAGGGAATAGAACTCGCACACTCTTGTCCATCTCCGGCGACTGCTGCACGGCACGACCGTGGGCTCGAGGCACTTGCGCTTCTCGCGCATCTGTCCACGAAAGATTTTCTTCTGAAAACAGTTCAAGCTGTTTACATTGAATAAGCTTACGCGAAGATTTTCCATTGTCAACGGTGGCTGTGGTGGCGCGCTTGAGACATCGGCAGTGTCTGGCCAAGCGTGCAAGAAAGACGTAAGAAATGGCTAACAGATGGGAACAGAAGCTGTCTTTCAATGGAAAAGACGTAACGTCGCTGCTCCACGAAGAGTGTTTGTTGCTGCTGAAAAGCAGCCGCGACCATATGCTGCAAAAGGGCAGCCTCGTGACCGGGTATCATTACCATCTAAATCGTGCGTCTTATTCAGACTTATTCAGACATGTGAGATCTTACCGGTCGAGGTGGCATCATCTGATGCATCAGTTAGACATCTCATCCTCGTGAAACTGAAAAAAAGGGTATCGGGAATGAATTGGAAACTATAGCACGAATCTGAGTCAAAAGGAACTTCGAAAAAGAAGAACCAGAGGGTGAAATCACAGCCGAGGAAAGAGACCAAGGCCCTGCAACGCCCTTTTCGTCCTTGAGGGCGAGGGAAGGAAGAAAGGGTCGTTTACGATATTCGCGCGGAGGCGCGCAGATGTCCGGCCTCCTGTTCTCTTCAAGGAGAAGAGGGAACATTCTCTTCAAGGAGAAGAGAAAGGATACTGGGAGAGGGAAGAAAGCGTTGAATGTTACTGAATGACTCTTCGCTCTTTTGTGCTTTCTTCGCTCTTCTTTTCGTAAAACTTGGAAACCTGCTGATATCGAGGCATCCTTTGCACAGGAAGGGAGAAGCGATGGTCTCGATTCCAGACTCCTTCTTTTTCATCCTTTTGTTCATGCCAGGCGCTTGGAAAATACCGCACTCCTAGCTTCTGATTTCCATTCCAAGCTTGTGAGTTCATCGGCAAACCGCTACAAATTTCCGAACGCTCGTAAGGATTGTTAACGCTCTCATGCAGTTCAACGCACAATCAAATTCACAGCTACTCTTTTTCAACAAGACGTTTATTCAAGGCAGATTAGCAGTGGCAGCATTTCAACGCGAAATATTTATGTCAACGAATTATTGCCCCAAAGAGGCAAGGACCTTCTGATGACAACTCTGAGATGGAGACATACATGGGATTAGAGTGCAAGTCAAAGCAGACGGAGACTCGTGTATCCAAAGGCCTGCAGCCTTCATGATGGCAGTGGTCGACGCAGTTGTGTGGGAGGGACGAAACAAGCACCGCCTCTTCAAGTCTGCCTCGAAGAGCAAACTCGTAATTATGATCTCGGCAATTTTGCTTTTGTTGCAAAGTTCGGATAAAGTTCCGAATTCCAGAAAAGGTGACAGCCGTTGGCGAACGGAAACGTAGCCCAGGGACTCCCACGACAATGATGACTGAGAGATGCCGAAGTTGAAAGAGAATTTCGTTATTAAAAGCCAAGGCGCTTTCCTTACTCAAAAAGAGTTCAAGATGGGTCAAACTGGTTGCAAATTGGTTTTGAAGGAAAGACTTGTGGAGAGTAATTGACGCATCACAAATTGAGAGTTCTTTGAGAGCAGGAAATGAATTTAAAGTTGCCATCCAGCTTCCAGCACTGATCTCAGTGTTTTTTAACGAGGAAAGAAAAACGCGCTTGATGCGAAACACAATGCAGAACTTCTTAACGAGCAGGCGAAATGCCTGAGGAGTGAAGACAATTGAAATGCACCTCAGCAGATATTGAGGATGGCGTTTTGGAATGATGACGAGCGTTTTCTTTTTCTTCTTGCTTGTTCCAGTGCTTAAGTGAATCTCGAAGTGAACTATCCTGGAAGTAGTGTCGCATCCATGAAAATAAGCCGTCGTCGGTCCACATTCCCAATTCAAAAAGACCTTGTCGCTAAATGAAGCTGGTCGAATTCTCTCAACGTTTCGTTCGACGAAATCTTTGAAGAAACGTGAAAGTCTTTCACAGCGAATAACGTCGGCGGCGTTAGTGAAATGAAAAATGTGAATGAGACAAGTTTCTGGTAGAACAGAGAAGAGGTCGGGTTTGTTGAAGGTTTGTCGAATTCCGAAACGTTGCTTCAGACGGTTCAGTAAGCTGTTTGACATTCTGCAAAACAGGACTAAATGTAAGAACAAAGCCGAAAACAACTATTTCAACAAGAGAACGCGCAAAGAGATGCTCATCGATCTGGTGCTATGCGACTTTCGTAATCAAGTGTCTGATCAGCTAGCGCGCACGACATGTACAAGACATAGTTCATGCTTGGTGTCTCGCTTAAAGACCCATGGCAGGTGGATCACCCTGTGAAATCAGGGATTTGAATTTCGACTTCCAAATAGCATTTTATTCAGTTTTTCACAGAATGCATGTTCTTTTCTCATCGGATCTGCAATCAGGACGGCGAGACGAACATTTTGATACCAATAACTCCCCGAGAAGCGCCAAATTGACAAAAATCAAAATGTTCTAGAAAGTCGGCCGGACTGCTCCTTTCATTTGTAATGAGCTCTCGACTGCTGATTCAGTCTGTAAGAGAGTGGGCGAAGAATTCTTTGTAACACCAATGATGAGTGTCGATACGCAGTTTTTTGTACCCGTTTATCAGAGATCACTTCAAGTAAATATCAGCGAGATCCGCAACAAACGCATTTCTACCCGTAGACACATCGGTGAAATATTGCATGTAGGTGAGATGAGATCATCATTGATTTTGGGACTTGGGAAAGAAAAGAAACTCAAAATGACTACATAATAGCTCGTGGACTGAAGTGAAGCGATGCTGGAAGAAAACGCAGCTGTGAACACGACTTCCTCATTTGGTTGAGGAGTTGGACGTCTTCACAGGTCGGCAGCGACACAACCGCTTCTTGAGCTCGCGGACGGAGTCGGCGTCGTTCCAGATGTGGATCATGTTTTGCAATGGCGCGAGCTGCAAGAAAAACTTGTTTGAGGATATTTTTCAACGTCGCGCATCCAGCAACACTTGGAAATAGAGACGTTTCAAGGTAAAAATAGAAAACGTAAAAAAGCTACCGGTTAGAAAAAAAACTGCCTGGCTGAAGATAAACCCGTAGCTTAACGCTCTCAGAGAAGCAATGAGTTCCTCCCTCACGATGGCTCTTTTATGCGAATGATGGATCAGCATTTTCTTCTCTTCTCTTATCGTTTACACGTACCAAGGTAGTTCGGATCTCACCCGTCATCATCTCTACTCTTCTCTGCTCCCTCACTCTTTAAACAAACTGACACAGCAAAAGTTTTCCCACGTATGCTCTGTAAGTCTTTCTCCATAGAGCAAGAAACTTCAATGAAAGAAAAGTTTTGCTGCGAAGCAACTAAAGAGCCCGTCGTCATCTTGGCCAAGTCGAAATTTTCCTGAAATGGTCCAAATATGATATGTACTCGCACAAAGAAGCTCACGTCTCGCTCATGAAGAAATCTCGGACCTTGCTCACACCGGCTATCTACACCTCCATTGATACGAATATGAAAATCTTCAGCTGCACATCGTCAAAAGGGACAACCAAGTTGTTCTCTTCACTCGACCTCTCTTCGCTTTTGGCTGTGAAATATGATGTAACAACCAAAAGTTGCTGTGACAGTTTAAGAAACGAAGGCCTTGTCTATTCTACATGAGTTCCTTGTGAATGAGCAGAGGGAGGAGGGAGGAGGAGGGTTGGGGGAAAAAATCTCAAGAAGTGCGGGACTAGTGTTGATCGGCATTGAATAACGCACAAAAAAGAAAGGGCAGAAAAATCGGGGATATCTTGTGTCTCACACAGGAACAACAAAGACGAAAATCAGAGAAAAGCTGATGCAAGTTTGAGTGGAGTGAGCTAAAGAGGTGCTGTTCGTTTGAGTACTGATCATATTCACTTACTAAATTTGCTGTCACTGAAGTCCTCGTAATAATATTCATCATGATCTGTTGTAGTTGATGGTCGATAAGAGCTCATCAACTCCGGCTGCGACAACACGACAGCGATGAAGACTCCCTTGAGCTTGCAATCGGAATCGCGTCCATCACTGAAAAGACCTACATGTCTATGCTTTTGGTTTCTTTGAAAAACTACGAAAGAGCTCCACTTGCCGGAAAGTAAAACGAGCCAACAGGTTATAAGTCTTGTCCAAGCACTTTCTCGGTTTTTCTGTTTCTTTCTCGTCCTACAATTGTTTAAAATTTTGAATGCATTCTCACAAAGCAACGCATAGCAATTTCGTCTTCATCGGAGGGTTTAGCCGAGAGATTCTCTACCTCGATCCACATGCTTACACTTGCCGGAACAAATTTCACTAGAAATAGTCCGCTCATGACATAATCTCGTTTTGTTCTCGCAAAATAGTACTTGAAATCGAAGCCTGCTTTAGTTAGTGTCGAAGTCGCTAAACATGCTTTGAACATTACCATTAACAAACGAACTCTTCCGCTTTTCGAAGTCATCCGGTAAAAACAAAACCCCTAATAAGTCGCCGTCGTCTTTTACTTGCTGAACCAGGGTGGAAGTACAGCCAAGCTGAAAGACGAAAACTTCAAACAGCTGTTCGGTTATTCGTTGAACCTTTTGAAACAAGAGGTTTGATTATATGCCGCGGTTTGAAAACGCTGCAAACTTACATTTTCGACAGTGGCAAGAACCAGGCCCGGTAAAAGTAGTGGAAGAAATTCAATACCGATAGTGAACATGCCCTAAAGCATTATACAATTCCTCTTAGCTGACGAGTTCAAGCGATCTGTTTCGAAATTCACGATGAACAAACCCGAGAGGGAAACTCGTTTCGCCATATTTTGTCACGCTTCTGACGCATTTCCGACGTCTGTCAGGACGTATCATGAGAGAAGAAATAAAACTGCAAACAAATTGAGTGCGGCGTGTCTATGTAGTTGGCTTAGATAAGATCACAATTTCACAACCAAGATGATTTATGAGAACAATATCTGAATGCACAAAACACGCATAAATGTGTACAGTATGTTTAGTTAAGAAGAAAAACAAAAATCGAAGTGAAAATCGTGATAATTCGAGTGGAAGGAACTAAAGAAGTGGCATTGTTTTGGGCACTGACCATATCCTTTGTCATCGTAGTCTTCATAATCGTCATTGTGCTCGGTGATAAGATTCACGGTTGTAGAAGAGCAAGGAGCTATAGTCGTCGGTTTCCACTCCGGTCTCAGAACAGCAATAAAGATTCCCTTGAAAAGACACGTAGTATCGTTTCCATTACTAAAATCTCGTCTGCGAGAAAAAGCTGGAGGACAACCTGAACACAAAACTTGCCATCAGATTTCCATTGCCGTCTAAGCATTTGTTTGGTTCCCCTGTCAGCGTATAATCCTTTAACGGAAAAAAAATAGTGTTCTCGCAGTAATTCTTACAAAACAGCGTACGATAACCTCGTCGGTTCCGGTGGGTTCGACCCAGACATCTTCAACCTCCATCCGCATGGAAATGCGGGCAGGTGCGTAGTTCACTTTAAATACAGCACCTCTCGAAGAGCGATACGATTTCGAAAAGTGATACTCAAATTCGAAGCCGTTTCTTGTTAGTGCGGGGATTGCTAGAACGGAAAGAATATTATCGAAAGAAAAGAAAACTGAACTTTCTGGGTCTTGGTAACTAGGCGGCAAGTAGAGAACACCCAAGATCTCGCTGTCGGAAGACCTCCTCACTTGTTCTATCAAGGGAACGGCACAGTAAGTGTCCAATATAGGTTTCTATAATCATGAAACAATGCTTTGTTTGAATGCATATATTAGCTCTAGGGATGGCGAACTTGAACTATGTATGAAGTAGACTCGTAATAAGCGCATTAAAAGAAAACAACACCGGCGTTAGGTGAGTAGTCGCCGGCTTTGAGGGAAGATAAGTGGTGGGCCGGATTGGTGTCGTCGGCACCAAGTTCTTATCCAGAACCACAAAGAGCGTCCAGGTCCCCTCACTGCAGAAGACCGTCGAGTTATTGCTGGAAGCTCGAGAAATTTACGACCATTTTCGTCATAAATTTATCTTACTTTTGTCTCAGGTCAATGAAGAAATTCTTCCCGGTATTTGTACAGTTTCCAGCGACGCTATCCTGAAAATACGATCGTGCCAAAAAGTCGTCTCACAATACATCGAAGGTCGATGTTGCCTGTTTCAAAATGCATTATAATCCAGATTTTGCCAATGGACCGAGGCTCGATACAAAGCACTGACGGGAAGGTTTTCGTGGAGTTTGCCTCGATCACTGCCGTGAAATTGGCGAAACGCGAATCAACTGCAGTATGAATGTCAAATGACGAACTCAAAAAAGTCCATTGCCATTGACGGTGAAGTCGTCTTCAGAAAGCATCGTTATCAGGGCTCCGCCGATTAGTGATTGTTCGGCGCGCAATGTTTTGTTGTAGAAAAAATAACAGCCTACAATTATGCAGCGCTTGTGCAGAATTTATTTATTGATTTCACATTTATGCAACACTCTTACCTCTAAACTGCGTTACAGGCGTTTGCGCTGTCTAAATATTCTGAGTGTATCCAACGAATGAAATGCCTAACTCACAGTTTTGGTAGTTGCAAATGAGACACGCAGGAGCAAAGAGAAAAGCACGATGTCGAAGATGAACATGCTCGAAATTTGAGTTTCTAGCGCTGAAGTCAATCGATTCGTGCTTATCGCTGAAACCTGGACAAGGAGACCTTACTCATCCAATTTTGTCACAGTTTCAGAGGCATCAATTTCTCACCCGACACATGAACAAGACCCATGCGTCATGTGGCACATTCTTTGAGAAATGTTCGTGGAGTATTTCTTGTTTGCCATAGAAAAAGATTTCTTTGAGTCTGTTGAAGTTTGCCAACAGATTATTTATTCATGGAAGACCGCATTCAGTCAGCCGAGGTGAAGAAACTGAGCACCGATGACGAGAAGGAAAGCCGCGATCACGTTCCTTGAGAGCTCTACTTTCATTCTATCGACTTTTAATCGTTCAAAAAGTTAGACGATTGCGTTTCGTCCCAGCTTGAATCTTTAAGTTCAGTTATTTCTTTATTCTCAAGCTTTTTGAACGATTAAAAGTCGATAGAATGAAAGTAGAGCTCTCAAGGAGTCTAACGCTTCAAACCGGAGCGAAATCGGTTAGATTTTCGAAGAGTTATGACGCTTTCGAAGACCACTCGGACTGAGGCGAGAAGCGTGACGTTAGATCAACTCCCGCCAGAGTCGATTTTTTGCCCCTTTTGTTTCTGCTCAAATCTTGCACAGTAGTGAAGCAGGACATCGTACACGTACAGTGGAGTTGTCAGCAGCCACGTTTCAACACCAAACACATTTCTTTTATGTGAATATAAATATTTAGTACGTCTTTATCACCGCCCCAGATGTTTCGAGGCCTACTTTGTGAAGATGTGATGTAACGAGTTCCGAAACGGCGTCGCCACTGTCCTATGCAGTTTTTGATGCTCTTTCAAATGAGCCCATCAAAACCTCCGGTATTCCCATCAAATGTTGGTGTAATCGAGCAAAATACGATTTTCTCGCCCTTAAAAAAAGTGAAAAATGTCCCATTAGTTTGAGAAATGGGCAATATTTTCAAATTCTGAGCATGCCAAACGATTCTACGCATTTTTCTGCATCTGGTAAGTCTCTTTCGCACAAAGAAACTGAAAGAAATCAGCTTTGAAAAAAATAAAACAAGAAATTCGGTCCGAAAAATAGCTAATTTTTCATTTTGCTCATTCCTCGCACAAAACTGAATTTTTTTGCCGGCTCTCTTCGACAACTTTTCTCAGCGTGAAAAACTGCCCAGGATGAGCACAAAAGCGGACAAAAAATTTTTTGGTGGTCACCACCCTCTTTACAGGTCTTTGATTCTTACAGAGAATGAGTGTTAATTAGAGCAATGCTGATTTGAAGCTTGCAGAACGCCTCGACGCTGCCTCCGGGCTTATCTGGATGGTCGCGTAGACGGGCTCTTCTCATTGCTTCGGCAACCACTTCGTCTGATGCGCGATGAGTCACACCAATGTGCTTATATGCATTCTCCAGAGCTATCGACTTTGGGATGTCGAAGAACTGTCGAAGCAGACAATCGACAAGAATTTCAAAAGCTTTGAGACCAATGAAACCGCCAGCAATGCCGCCGACAACAGCGACAACGAGGCCACCAGCGGCACCGATTGCCATTCCGACAGCGAATCCTGCAGCTCCGCCGAGAACTGCAGCTGTTGAATCAAGAACGTTCACAACCGCTCGACGGCCGGTTATTTCACCGCGCCTATAACGTCTAATTGAACTGACAATCTCCCAGCCAACGGGAATAGCGAGAAGCGCCAAGCTAATATAAGGACAGCTAGAAAGAAACAGGAAAATCTGCTGTTTCGTCGCGCTTGGCCATAGTGACGTCAGCTTTAGCACGTGCTTCGCTCTTTTAGCAACGAAGCCGAGTACGACTGTTTGTGCGCCGATAGGTAGCGCTCGAATGGCATTGAACAATGACGATGTGGCATAGGCAGCGCTTTCCTTATACTTCTGTAGCCATGACAGCCATCCGGTGAAGTCATCGTTGTTTTCGGTGCGAGGACACACCGCTCGATATTGCTCGTACAAATTCTGGCAATTCTGCACAAATTCGTAGTCAAGTTTTGTGTTTCTATCTGTAAGCAACGTTTCTGTCATACGCAGGAGTTCGCAAAGTAGTCTTTCGACTGTCGCTTGGTAGCGATCATCGCCTTCCGGCAGAAACGAATGGAGGCGCTCCAGGAGTTGGTCGTACTTGTTCACATGTGGCGGTGCCCTAGCGAGCGACCGGCGGCGTGACTGTCCACGATGCTCAGCCAGATATTTGCGCTACAAACTTTGACAAATCGTAAACTAAAGCAAGTTAACCTCACGTAAGAGCATGAAGATGATGGCGATGCAGGCACCTAGAGCTAAAGCCAGTACCAGATGTAGCATTTTAGTGCACTTTGCTCAGGGACAAAACAGGACCGTCAAAGCGAGTCGCCGTGCCCTGCAACGATAAGGGTATTTCGTGGGACTTTGATCTGGCCATTTGTGAGTGCTCAACCTTGCCATATACGACTTGTTTTATTGCAAGACTACTAGAGCCAAACAAGATGATGAAAGATTGCTTGCCTGGAGGTGCCGGAAATATGACGCATCGCGCAGATTCAGTTGACTTTGCTGCGTGTACTTCTCACCTATTTAATACAAAATATCCGATAGAATCAGAAAATGGGGTATAGGGGCGGAAGTTGGGAAAGTCGATGTCTCCGATTTCT
>JAQIXL010003514.1:0-10208 GCA_034700245.1 Poikilolaimus oxycercus
CGTTCTTTTCTCGCATCTGCACCAAAGGAAACTTCCCCCTTTTCTCGCCCTTTGGGCCTCTATCGAGATAGAAATATCAATATGGTCTTATTTATAGCGTCTCGTGTATCGGGTTCGTGGAAATGCTGAGCCGTCGGACACACTACATATTCTCGACGAAAACACGCTGTTTTTGGAGACTTCCTCCATCAGTACTGACAGCACACAAGAACTGAGAGCGCAATGCTTCTCCGGTCTAGCCGATGTTGCTTTGTGAAACTGAAGGCATATATTTTCTTTAGTGGATACACAAGAGGGAATGAAATGCACGTTGAAATGCACAAAAATCGAAAAGTACTGTTCTATGAATCGGCTCAGGTTAAGGGCACCACAATCCGCACTGATGGGTTAATCGGAAAGCAAAAATTTAAGCGCTGTGCTTTTTCGTTCACAGCCGTAACCGTTCCTATCGAGTGGGCCTTTACTTCACGCGTTCTCGCTGACCGGTCGTGTTCTACGACGCTCTCCACCACCGCTGCCCTCATCATTCGCCGGAGAAGGTCGCCGACGGCCGTCGCCTCGCCACACGCTGAGGGAGAAGCTGCCGTCGCCGCTCTCGACACAGTGGAAGAGGGAACGCAGCGCTGGACCAGCCGCCGTTGGCCGCTCACTCAGAGACCTCGGAGCGGTCAAGTGAAGCTCTTTCGCGAGAAATGAACAACGCCATCAGATCCGCTGTCCAAAACAACGTCTAGGGGCACCCTGCATCGGTATTTTCGGAGAGGGTGATTTTTGGACTGCTCTCCATACGAAAGTTTACGGCTGTGAACGAAAACGCAAAATTTCTGCTTTCCGATTAATCCATAAATGCGCACTGTGGTGCCCTTAACATTGTGAGACATCGCATTTATTCAAGTGTGTTCACGATGCAAAATCGTCTGCTCATCGACAGACGAAAAGCTATGCAGTATTTTTCCATTATTGGAAAAAGTAATATTGCAGGCGAGGTCATTCAACTCGGGGCAGAAATTCTCCTTGGGTAAGGCGAATGTAGCGCAGCTCAACAAAATAAATGTAGCACTCAGAGATGATAAGTGCAGAGATGGCTGAAAACGTTGCGAGGAGCGTGGCTGCTGCGCCTTCATCAACGGACGATGGAAGATCTGCAATCAGCGATTAGTTCTTCGAATTTTGTGATTATTTGTTCGGAACTCTGCAACATCGTTGGATGCCCACCGCAAGATCGGACGTGCGAAAGTAGGCAAGTTGCGATTCCAACTAGAAGTGCGGTTCCGTTAATGAGAAGCCAAAAAAGGGAAATAAGAAATGCTGTAGTCTAAAAGCACAATGAATCAGTATTACCGTGCCCAAAATATCAAAAACCGTCTCACCGAAACAAAGATAAGTGGAACGAGGAATTCGCTCATCTCGAAGCAGAGCCCCAGAAAGAGGGTATAAATGGCGGCACCGTCAAACAAAACGTAGGCCATCAGATGCAAATCCAGATGACGTGGGATCCGATTCAGGAACATCCGATCGTAGAGAATCAGTGAAATCAGCACAATATTTGCGATTGCGACAAAGAATGAAGCAGTCTTAACTTCAGACATTTTAACAGAAAAATTCGTTGAGCCTTTATTGGAAGTAGACGGCATGATAGTCGTACGTCAGAACCAAGCTCCATGAACTTCACGTCGTCGATGTTTTCCTTGCAAGCCGTTCTGGTCGAAAAGGTGGTTGAAACGATGAGACAAGTTACAAACTTTGAAGTTACTCTATAAACAAGCTTTACAAAACGAGTTGACCGTAGTTGACGGGCAAGACCTTTCATTAGTGCATGGTTGACGCTGAGAGGACGGCCAAGAAAACGCGCTCTCTTCCTCATTTCCTCGTCCTCTCAGTCTCGCATGGCACCGCCCCTTGCTTACACAAACCCGGGCCGAAATCGGAAGGAAAAGCCCATATGGATGATGTCTTTGTGGTAAACATTGGATTCTTGCAAGCCACATCTCGGTCACTTTCAAAGCATTCACGAGCAAGATAGGTAGATCAGCGCACTATAATTGGAAAATTCGATTTCTTGGCTAGCGCACGCCCTTTTGCCCATTGCCAGAGTTCATACATCTGGGGCTTTGTTTGCCTTCGTATTCATGTCATTCTTCATCCGGGATGTAACTCAAGAGAAGCAACAACGCTCTGCCACATACGACGCTGCTGCATTCCGTAGAAAATCGGTACTACTTGTGACTACCAATGCAAGCTTGGGTGAAAATGAGCACGATGTTTGTATGCCCCTTTCGAAAGAGCTTAACTCAAACTGATTGTGAGTGCAAGCGCAACATCAAGGACGCTGGAGCAGTTGTTATTTCGACGTGCGGGCAATCTTTGCCCGCGTTGGTGGTCGACGGCGCACGCACACTGGCTGAGTTTTTGCAAGCACACATTAGCATTGTCATCCCTGCAACATTCAATTCAACGCATTACCCTTGCAGTGTCGTCTGAATGAAAAACGCCAGCATTTCGGAAGCAAAGATACATGCAACGGATTTCAACGCGATACCAAAGCATACCAAATTATCTCCTTCCTTCGAGAAAGTGTCAACGAATTTAGAACATTGACGTATTCGGGTTGCGACTGAATTAGTCACTCTTTCAACCTCGCTGATGTATGGCCAATGATAGGGCTGCGCCTGTAAATGTCGCTTTGAATGGGATGGGAGCAAAAAAAATGGCCTTTTAGACTTCACGCATGTTGCAGCTTCTATTTGTCTCAGTTTGTCGATGCACTGGGCAATCTAATAAGCCAATTCGCAACACGTACCCATATATATTCTCTTTCGTTCTTCAGATTTCGTTGTCGTAAAGTACGCGATGCTTATTAATCCTTTAAACCTTTCAGTTTTCAATGTCTTACGTGCATATTCCTTGCGAAGATGTGGAAGATCTGTCAAGAGACGTAAGATCAAGTATCCGGTGTCAGACGTCGCACACGCAGTCACCTTCACATATAGGGGGAAGGACGATTGGCGTCCAGTTCTGCGCCTTGGTACTTTTGACCCTCAGAGAAAGCTTTTGGTCTTACAGTGTTTCATCACCGTCATTGCTCTACTTCCACTGCTGTTGGTTATTTTCTTCGTATACTTCAGTCCACTATTTGACGGCAACTAATTAACGGTCAACTCACGATTTGCATAATTAGCCTGACAATGCAAACCAACAGAAGCCAACCATGGATTGTCAGTTTTGAAGAAGTGCATGTTTGCTTGGATAAAGCAATGCTTTCTTTTGCTCGCATACTTTATCTATTGCACATGTGAATAAAAGAAGACGAATACTATACTGAACACTATGCTGAACTTGCGCTGAAATTGTGCTTCGAGGGGGCAGATTGGAAGCTGCTCAGGCTAACGCAGACAATTCGTTCAGGTCGTCACAAAAGATCACACATTATCGACTGCTTTGCAAGGTTTGTCCCGCCAAATTAAAATGAACCATTTCAATAGTTCTTGCTAAGCACGGAATTAGGCGAGTCCGAGGTAAGCAAAATACAAGAATGCTATGGAGTCTGCCCGACTGCTTCATCACCTTCAAAAGACAGGATAGACCAAGGCCTGTTCTGCCGCGCGACGCAAGGCGACAGAAGGAACTTTGCAGCCCTTCAATGGTAATTCGTCTAGCTGAAGTTTTCCAATCCCGACCTCCTTCAAAGCTGCAGAGTTCTTGCTGACGTTTCTGATAGCAGCGAAGCTTCCGCTACAAGACATATTCGGGTTGACCTGTAACTCATCGCGCCATCTGAAGCGTGGAGAGTTCGCGCCTCGACTTTCGGCCGCTCTCGCTTCGCGGATGCCGGAACAACAGCCTTCGGCGACCACCGCTCACATTTTGCTTCCCACGGACGTGCCAGAATATCGTCAACTATATCGTGATAGTACCGGAGGCGAAGGGAACGATCGCCAACTTTATCGCCACCCTCACTTTACCTTGAAATATGGAGAAAAGTATCTTACTTTCTTGTAAGATAAAAGTTCGTGATATCTGGGGCATGCTGCTGTGAGCCCCATTATGTTTGCATACGTTTATTCATAATCATGAGAATTGGAAAGAGAAAGGGGAGAGTCGGAGGCCTTCACTGGTCTGGAGACGGGAACAGCACCGTGGCCCAGTCGGGACAGGGCTCCGCCCGTGACAGTGCTTTTTCTAGCGCTCAGATTTCACAGCAAAAGTGAGATTCAGAACGCTCAAACAAGCAATGAGCTTTATTTGATGAAGCAATCCATTAGTGCTGCAGCTTCAGCATTTGGCGCACGTCTTGGCACAATATGCCTTCTTTGTCGCATCAGTGTACGCAGTTGATGTGCAGAATCCCTTCGTATTCCAGTCGGCACATCTAAAATTCATCAAATTTCAAGTCGAGGTGCATAGTTCCATACTCTGTCTTCGAATCAACACACCCGGCGGGCTTGCAGTATTTGCACGACACGGGGCATTTTTGGGAGAGCATGTACTGGTAGGTCGGGTTCTTGCAAAGGTCCTTATAGGTGGCGCAGTTTGAGATCTTATCCTCGCACGACACAATGGCTACCGTTGTCGCCTTTGTAGTCATCAACAGAGTCGTCGTAGTCGTCACATCAGCCGGACAACAGAAAAAATCCGTCGTCGATGCAGGTCCCAGTGCATGCCGCCAGATCAGCCGGATCGCAAGGAGCTGGGAATTTTTGTCATGGAATAGAAGATGCTGTGTTACTGTTAGAGGCGATGTCGCTTCCATCGCTGCATGTGGTCGTCGCAGCCGCTGGACAGCAGTATTGCGTTCCGGCGCCATCGTCGGCACAAGTTCCAGTACAAGCGCCCGGATCCGCGGGATCGCAAGGTGCTAGATGATGAGAGACAAAACTTAAGGAACTCACGATGTGTTGTGGCATCGCTTCCATCGCTTGCGCAGGTAACTCGCCGCTTTTCCAATCAGGAAAGCGAAAACGACGACGAAACGCCCAGGACAGGACATTAGTTAACCAGAAAGCGAGGCTGTTTCATCCTTTTATTTAATGTCTCTGGAATTTTGCGCCCTGTCACTTTCCAGTCAAAATTTGACAGCTGAACAAAAGCTTTGTCGTCTAAAGTTGGCCCGTTTTTGTGACCTGAAACGGCTGCTGGAGATGTCAAGTCAATTCCGTGCGTCTTACAGACAGCGATGATTTTTTTCTTTTATACTTTGATTTTTCGATCTTCAACATTGGTGCGAGAGGTGAATGACGCACTTTTGTTGCCCTAAATGCGATCTAAAGAAAAGAAGCGGACGGTGACATGAACATCGCGACCGAAGGAGGCCAACAAGCCTGAGTGTTGGTCACTGAAGATCACGGTCAAGTGCTCTCACCTTGCAGTTGTGCCACTTTTGCTTTGCACATCTAGTTCTTGGCGTACTATTGCAGGTCACGCCCAGCAAAGCTGCTTCCTCAACTCGATGCTCTGCCATCCGTTGTCAAGCGGCTCCTGCCTCAGGAATTCTCCTGCTTGTAGTTACGTTCTTTTGTTTGCTTTATTCAATGAAACGACAGAAGCTCAATTTCATCTATTCGTCATAATATGCCACTGAAGAATGCCCTTATAAATGCTACTACTACATGCGCGATTGAACCCCTGATCTAACCCACTGTCTTTTTGTAGTACTTTGTCACTCAGGCGCTATTTGAATTCGAGGTGTCACCACTACGCCAACGAGAGCACAATTTTGCACCCCTCAGGAGGTTCGTCGAGAGTCGAGATGCTCTCGTTTGTGACGAATATTTGAGTTGCCTCCGTCTCCTTCAAGTCCTCGTTGGCCGAGTTGTTAGTCATGAGAACGACCAATTTGCTGAAAACGAGATAATTCAACTTTCGCGAAGCTCGTTATCGCAGAACGGTGCCTTAGACATTATTCAGCGCGCGATGCATGTGTAAATGCACCATTGGCAACTCGAACTCCGTTTCAGCAATGAAATGTGAACCTCGGCAAGCGGCACGAAGACCATTTCCACGAACAATGATGACCTTGAAGGAAGCGGTTCAGCACTTTGGTTTAAAACCGATCATTTCATCCTCAAATTATCTACGACATTTACGCTCGGCCTACAGCTTTGTTAAGACTCTTCGTGCATTACTCTACCGCTCGACTGATGCTCAAAAGGTTCGTCGAGAGGGCAGAATAAGTCGCGCATTTCAGAATCTTTTAATCAATTATAGTCAATTAGTCGATTTGTGTCATCAAGAAGTTCAAGTAAAGGCTATCTTTGTGTCGCGAGGACTTATTGGTATAGATGCCGCTCTTCTACCGAAAGACCAAGTCGTACGTGGTAATTAAAAACGTAAATTCTTTAGCTTCTCCTCTATCAGCAATTCTTTCTGTCATTTGGGATTCTCGAGGCCGCGTTCACAGCTCATGAAAAAGATTGCCAGGTAGTGGCGTTTCACCCAGACGAGCGCTTATCGAAGTATCGCATCTCCGACGATTTAACGCAGAGAGTGGGCGAAAGTGTTATGCCAGTCCCAGAAGATGGCTTGCGGTAATGCGATGAATAACGTTCTGAGCTCGTATTGCAGGCTGACGGTTCCTGTTCAGGCACTCGTATACAGGTGTCTGGTGAAACCGATGCGAGAACTGAAAATGGATGAAACAGAAATGCTCGCCCTCGCTGCTCTCATCTTTTGGACGCCAGGTGAGGTTGATGAAACGCTTGAAAGCGTCTTAGGCACAGCGTCGGTCAGCGCGGAAATTGACGGTTTGGCGAAATCAACTCGCGAAAAGATTCTTCGTGAATTACAAAAACATTTGCTAAAACGGAAAGAAAATACGGAGCAACGCCTGTCACTGCTCCTTATGCTGCTTCCGACTTTGGATAATGTTAGTCAATATGTGAAGGAGACTATAAGCAACGAAGGCGTCCCTGAAGTTATCACTAATTGTTAGAATCGCTTTGCTGTTCCATGACAATGACGATATTTCTTGTGAAGATGTGAAGAAGTCCATCGCATTTTTACAGGATGATGTTGTCGGTCGCAACGCAACGAATTCGAGTGTTGCCCCGTGAGGTCAGCCTATGACCAGCCAGTCCCAGTCATAAGCTCATGTCGGTCATACTACCTTAAGATGTCACTAATTAGCGGTCAGCTCAAGTACGAAAACCGGGTTGATCATAAACAGTCCCGGATGTCACCCTATGGTCGACAAACTCAAAATAAGTCCTTCTTCTTGCGCACGAATGGGCCAACACTTTCAGTGCAATAGGCTCTTTCAAAGTTGACCCTATTGCGACTGAAGAGCCCTTGAGGTCGCTGGTCGAGACCCGCTTGAAAACGCTGACAATATCACGTACTCCGTCAGTCATACCAACTCATCTGGGCGCTTACCACTGTAAGTCGTTGAGAAGTGATGTTCAAATCGTCGTGAACGGTCAAATCGGGCAAGTTAGCCGGTACTTCAAAAAAGTGTCCCGCCAGAATAAAAATTGGACAAAGATGACTTTTACTTCCGCAGTCTCTCGCAGACACCTTAACTCTAGCAGCGCATAAACAGGCACGCGACTTCATAGATCAGGCACACGACCTCAAACCTGCCTTGGAACAAAGAGAAAACGGGCTCACAATCAGCTTTAGCAGTTCTGCATATCGTTTTCGTCGAATAACTGATTTTGAGGCATTGCACCGAAATTCCTCTCCTTGTGATATATATTTCATGATTTAGTGCAAGAATTTGCCTCAATCGCCCATAAGGTTCACTGTCGGCTTCAAATGGAAAATCGCTAATGCAGCTTGCTGATCGTAATCGTGATCGTTATGGAATATAGAGTGTTGACGAGCAAGTGTGTGACGGCGTTCGAAATTTGCGGCTCGTTATCGCTGGAACTTCTTCGATGACCGAACTCCCTCGTTTCTGACTTATGTACCTTCTGACAACGATAATGCCAGCAAGCGAGATAATCTAGACGCCGATGATACTAAATCACACTGTTTTTGAGCAATAAGTGCTGTTAATATTTTTTGCAGCAAATTCGTACAGAAAACACAACAACCACCCAAGACGGAGAAGAGGGCGAAGGTTGTGCGTTGTTGAAAAAAAACATAGAAGCGGAACGTAGAACACCTGGCTCGATTTTGCTCAGAGCGGTCACGCAGCGTTCGTAGATTGTGCTTGCGCAAATTCGACTTGTACTGTCAGACTGCATGCGCCTCCTTTTTAGCATCACAAGACAAACACAGGCAATGTCACGAAGCAAACATCGTCAACGTACTGAACGAAATTGCGTCACTGCGGCTCCGGACACGTTCGAGATCTTTTCAACTTTTACTGCAAAAACGTTGTTTGTCAATGCGGCGTTGCCGCGATTTGCATCCCTTGTTGCACTCATCTGTATTCTTGATCTCGGCACGCCCGCCCCCTTCCAGCTTGTCGATTCTTTTGCCGCCTCATCGCTGATGATAATTGCGGCAGCGGCTAATAACCTGCGACATTTCGGTCGCGTTTGAGACTGTTTTCATGTTTGCTGCAAGTTTGCTTGTAAGGATTGTCATAAACAGCAACGTTTTCCGTCCGCCGTGGAGTGTTGGCGGTCAAGGAGACTAGATAAACCTTTGTACTTTGATTTAATGCAGGTTCTCAGTCAGCAGTTCGGTTTCCTCTTTGACCTACGCCACAAAATACATCAGGAACGCGTTTTCTTTGGTCATTGACGCGTGGGAATCTCAGGAAAACGAGTCATCAATTCTTCTCGTACTCATCATTTTGTTCCTTTTTTTCATCACCGTGATGGACATGATAATGTGACCTGCTTTTTAAGCCTGCATTTTTCTCTATTGCGCTTACTGTTAGTTTACGCCAATTTTCTAGGAGCGCAAAACCTGATGAATCGAATGTATCGGTTGAAAAATGATGGATTGTCGAGCCAAAAGCTTATGAAGCTTATGGATAGTTCCAATTCTACAAGGCTCGCCATGAATTCGTTCATTCCCACAGATGTAAGCATTTTATTCAATCAAAGAGCGATTTAGGATGACTTGCAAAACCTTCTTCGTGATATCATGGCCGATGACAGCGACTTAGAGCGCGCAATTGTGAAAAGCAGGCAGACAGGCGTCGTAAGTGCGTGCTATCCCAGGCTTCAGACCGTTCTTGCCTTACAATAGTTTAAAGCCTCAAATAGTAACAGAAACAGTGCATTGAAAACAGCCTTTCAGTGACATCAGAGAAGCCACTGGAAAACAGTCTTCCTCAGAAAAATGAAAATCAAGGAATACTGTCGCTTATGACACAAGTAAGTTAGCCGTGACATTAATCCCATTGTTGTCAGAGTCCAAACTACGAAGAAATTTATCATTCATCAGACGCTAAGCATGTGGAAGAAAGCAAGCTTCCGATAACAATTCGACAAATCATCTCCCTTAGCCATCGTGCCCTGAAAGAAAATATGCTAAGACACAACCTGTCCACTGAGCAGCAGACAATGATATTCAAGATTCGAAAACGAGGTACTCTCTTTTATTTCCTACGGTGATGTTGCAGCAAAAAACCGTATAACAAAGAGGCAGCGATACGCACAGCATCGAGCAGCGCATCGTCTTAAAATGATGGAAAAAGAGATGAGCCTGAAAGAAGTTCTCGTTACCAACACTTTCTGATCACGACAAGCGCAGTTTATTCTGTGCACAATAAAGCGCATTGTCCTCTCCCATGCCAGACTATGACTGTTCAATTACGTTTATGCAATTTTTTTGCGTTTCGATGAACATACGACGACCCTTATGCAGGATGATCACTCTAATAGTTTACGCTGGCATGCTCGGCGATGCTTGACCGTCACTATCTTTTCAGCAAAATTTCGAATGGCTCTTGGTTGAGGCGTCGTTGATCAACATAAATGTCACCTTCACTGAGGTAGGAAATTGGGAAATTAGGTCATCGAGACTAATAAGGTGTTGGCAATGCAGAAAGAAGATTAGTAGCCGTCGTCAACAAACAGCGTCAGCTCTTAGCTTCAGCTCCGACGGATCGGGGGAGGTGAGCCGAGGCCTTGAGGATAGAAAATAATTAAAACACATTATCTGTAAGAATCGACTTTCCGCTGAACAGCCCGGGAGCAGCCCAAAAATCGAGGTCAAGGATTTTTCTGTAAATATTGTCTATAAGGGTAGTCCGCCACGCCGGATCGAATGGCATACTCAGTTTCCCCCGAAACCTCTTCATTCCAGAGCTG
>JAQIXL010003515.1:0-10204 GCA_034700245.1 Poikilolaimus oxycercus
TGGCTAATATGTCAAATCCCCCCCCCCCCCCCCAATTAGACAGGATTTTAATTGAATAAAGACACATCCGCCCACGTACTATTGTCTCTCTTCTCTCGGTGATGGCCGGCGGGCGAGGCGGCACCCCGTGCACCGCGTCTCCTTCTGGTGTCTGCACCAACGTGTTGCACTAAAAATAGCACCGAACTTGTTCAGAGTGGCCATTTTCGGGAAAGAAGGTGTGTTTCGAAATTTTGCGGGCTCTCCCACTTTGGAGTGATTGCCAGGAAAACACGACGAAATGCGTCGCGCGACCAGTGATGAATGGGAATGTCAAAGAACACACTCGTCAGCAGAAGGAGAAGGGGGGGAGAGAGATTGTGGGGCACAGTGAAACATGAGTAAGAAGAGCAAGAGGGACCAGCATTCAATTCCTTCTTCCTTCCACCTTCTCTTCCTCGTTCAAACCTCTCATTTTCTTCATTTTCAGTTCAACTAATTGCCTACTAGCTGCGCGTGTCCAAGCCAAAGACAATGCTCATAAGTGCACCGTAGCCTTGAGTGAAAAACGGAAGAGGAAGCGGATACTCCGTTGCGTCTGAGAAGCGAGGCCTGGCTAAGGTCAGCTCGATAACTATGGTCGACAAGGGGAGCCGGACGAAATTATGCCCGTCTAGCCCGATGTTTCCTTGTTCGAAATGCCAAACTCGCTCTCCTTCGACAAAGCTTGGAACAATCGGGCGATTCCCAGAACCCCTTACCAACAAGCTCCAAAATCTTTCTGACGACCAGAGAAACTCCGTCGAGATGGCACCACCAGCAGCACCAACTCAAATTGCAGCCTGATCAGATGAACACGACGATGACTGAACCCCAAGAAGACAGGGGCGACCCAGCGTGCTCAGGAATTCGCTCAAGAGGGGGAGCGTGGGGTGGAAAGAGGCCACAAGTCACCCACGTTGTGACGGCGCGAGGAGCATCTCTCACACCGGAATTGATAGCGATCAAAAATTTGCCCCGACTCTACCTTAAAAAACGGTGACGTAGGCGACCAACGCTCGCGTGCTAGCACCATCAGGTCGCGGGTGCCGGGCGGTAGGGATTGTCCCGGTCTCGGTGTTGTGACAGGCTCCGATCTCTGCGTTTGATGTTGTCGTTGAACCTTCGGCGTCTCCTGAAAGACGTCACAGATGGACAAGCTTGCTTCTGTTGCGAATTGGTTCTTCTCTTCCTGCCACGCTCGAAAACGAAGAAGACGCTGGTTTCGGGGTTTCCCCTTTGGACCGTGACGCAATCTTCAGAAAGCGAGGGATAAATCTCGTGCAGATCCCGGTCGAGGTGGGATTTTGGAAAGCGCACCCCGACGCGACGTCGTCTTGAGCCGACACCGAACTCTGTCGGCGCGCCCGGGCAAAGCACGTTCATCGTCAAGGCACACATTAGCACCAGATCGCCCCAAAGCCTAGAGTGATGCCATGCTTTCCGCGATTTTGACTTCAGCTTTGCAAAGAAGCTCACCATTTCATCGGAAGGGATGCTCGACCTCGTCGGAAGGTTTCCGTTGGAAGCGCACTCCGGATCTAGCTGAAAACTGGCATCATGATGAAGAAAACTTTGCTTCTTCGGTGTTGCTTTTGATTTGTGCTTAGCTTGCGTGATGCGGTGGAGGCACGCGCATAAGGAGGATGTGCTATTCGCCTATCGAAGAGCTTTTGCAGCACTCTCCGGAAGATATAATATGAGTGCGGCGATGTGGCGCGTGCCTTTAGGCGTTTCACTGCCGCTTCCGTGATCGGAGTCCCAGTCTTCCTCTCTCTCGCAATAAGCTGAGACTGAGATTTTCTTATGTCACCGACCAATCCCCACTTGGCCCTCCCGGAAACAGCCCATTTTGCACTTTGAGCAGATTGGAACACGGTTCTTGTGGGACACGAGACAAGGCAACTGGGGACGGCCGAAAATAAGGAGACCAACATAACATCGAAACATGGTCTTTGTGTTGAGTTCCGATCTCTTTCGCATTACTTGCCTGCTGTGCTCACCGGTGGACTATTTCTTAATGGGCTTCCAATTAGCTGTGGTCACGCATGGCTCGAAAGCACCCACAGCCCAACCATGAGAAGCCGAGAAGGTTCAGAGATCGAGCCGAGTGCTTCGGTTCTCGAAATTTGCAAACCTTGTTGTAATTGAGGGTGGCGACGACGCAGGTGTGCGGGTGGCGGTGCCTGTCTCGGGAATTCTTCGAATTTCACGTAAAACCACACAAAAGTGGTCTCGATCGAATTTCAAAGATTTCATTTCGGCAGAGGCAAAAGAAGGGAAAAGCGGCATGAATACGAAAATAGTGTCTTTGCCTCTGATTACGGTTTAAAATGTACTCACAAGCTCTCAGTATAGCTGTATGTTTCTCCTCTGAAGGTGATAATTTTGCCATACATAGCCGCACTCAGCAACTCCCCAACTTGAACACCACGAGGAGACCGCGTGCTCGAAAGCGTTTGCGTCATATTGGTAGAAACAACAAACAGACTAGCAGTTAAGAGATCTCTCGACCGATCTTCGTCGCTTCTAAGCCCTTTAACGTGAGGGCGCAAAAATGTTTTTGCTACGAGAATCCCCGAAAGTTGCCTAAAAGGGTTCGCATGGATCAGGCTTTGAGCCTGAGTCGCTGCGAGCACTTCTAAGATGTTCGGCAAGGGACTTCTCGAGACGTGATACGAGGCACACGCGGCTTCAGCCGACTTCCCCCGTGAGCGGGGTCGCCTTACTCCTTCACCGTCAGCTTACGGAAGACTTTAGCAAGGCTTGCACAAGGACGGCGAGCGCCACCTGAGCCCCCGCGCTCCTGTGCGCACAGAGAGGGAAACCGCACGCGGTTTTAATCTAAACTCTCCTTTCCAGAGATCCACAAAGAGGTGCATCTCGCAGATTGCTCGAGAGGAGTGCTGAAAGCCGAAAGGATCTGGCACTAGCGACTGAGAGAGGGACAAGCGAGAAATTCGGGATGTCATTGAAGGTCATTGAAGACGATGGAGAGATATTTTGGAGAGATTCGGGCATGTCGAGCATGTCAACAGCGACGCAAAACGTGAAAAACATCTACCTGATCGAAATCGAGATCCAGGGTCCCGACAGCGTATCGCCCCCCATCATCCGGTTCGTCGCTTTGTCCTTCCTGTTCGAGTGGGCCGGCGTCAAGACCCTCTTCAAACCACTCCAGACTCATCTCCGTGCCCGCAACGCTCATTTGTTCAGATTCGTTGATGTGCTCGAGGTGGCAGCGTCTGAAACGTGGCTTTGCATTAATTTTGCACCTTTGCAAATGAATTTCATTTCGACAATTGTCGTCATTGCCCTTGCACTTCTTGTTGAATCTATCAAATTTGGACCAATTTGCTTGTGTCTGCCTCTGCTTTCCCTCGTGTGTCTGTACTCTTAGAGAGTTAGCAAGTTATGACGAGGGAGAAAAGGGAATCTCACTTGTCAGAGATTGTTCTGGGAACATAAAAGAAGCTAGACATGTTCCGCCAGTAAATAAGCCAGATTACGGGCTTGTCCGAATAACTAGGGAGATCCTCGTCTAACTCTCCTCTTTTACCTTCAAGCTCTTCACTTCCTCCACTGGGGATTGCTCAGCCGAGTGAAAGTGCATTTGGCGAATTTTCTTTTTGTAAATTCCTGATTAGTCGACGAGGAGTGAAGCGGCCGGCACCGAGGTCGGCACCGCGGCACACGCGCTGTGAATATGCTCTACAGGAAGATGGGGGACTTGAAGTTTTTACTAGGAAGTTAGCTATGCGGCAGATGGCAGGGCACTTTACTCAGCCATGCCGCGATCCGTGTCGAGCCTTCTCAGGTCGCAAAACCGGCTTTTGCCGAGACTCTTTTGAAATCTGCTGACTTTGAGCGACCAGGCTTTCGAGTGACGGAGGAAGAGAAGTTAGCGCGAGAAGACTCGAGACTAACTATACGTCCGGGTTGGTCCGGCGAGTTGGCACCGCATAGTTACACCACACTCTTACACACCGAGTGTGCTCTGCGGGTGGAACCGTCAAGCGCAGAAAAACCCCGGTTGAGATGTGTTTCAGCGGCTTCTTTTGCAAAACAAGTCAACTTGAGGAGCTGCATTACCAGGTGCGCCATCAAGCTTGTTGTTGAGCAGACTGCTAGCGAAGTGTGTAAAACTATGCGGATGGACAAAAATATTTCCTTCTCGTATGTGTTCAGCGTTCACCTCGTTCCCGGGGCTCAAGACGGGGACCAACCGGATCTTTGTTTTCAGCACGTAAAGCCGATCATAAAAACGGGTTTAGGCCGGCTCATCTTTTCGGGTGTTTAGGCTTTCGGAGGGATTGAACCCGCTGGATTACGGGTCTTCAGGCAGATTTTCAAGACTCTGAACCCTCTTTCAAGATGTTTTTCCACTGTTCTCGAGACAGTTGAAGCCTTTCAGACCACAACGACCAATTAACTTGTCTCAAAAGCTTCCTTCCGGCTGGATGATAAATGCGGGAGATTGAGGTCTGGTGAGGGAGGCTCAATTAAGATTTTCTCGACTGCCCTTTTCACTTACACATACACACGCTTGTCTAAAGCTCTCCCGGCCATGGAGCCTTACTCCATTAATCTCAACCACATGCGACCCCGTAGAGGAGAGAGAAGTGCGGGGATTCACTAAGGAAAAGCCGTTGTGGTGCGGGGGGATTCAAGGGCCATTTCAACAAGATGATGTTGAGCCAAGCCAAGGGCGAAAGAGAGAGAGAGAGAGTACCAAGAAAATCTCCGCTTGTGCATCGACCACGAAGAAGACTTACAACTACTCTATATACAAGATGAAAATTCGTGTGTCAGCTTCGTGCCCTCTGGACAACATTTTCGTCTCTTTCGAGGATCGTCAACGGGAAAAGTACGATTTCACAATGTCTACCAAAGCTATTCGAAGCCCACCCAAGATGTGAAGTTCATGAATAATTGAGCTCGACGATAAAACCAAAGGACGCAGAGCCAGTCGGTGCCGGTCTGTCGTTAGCGTTTTTCGAATTTATAGTGCAACATTGGAAATTCTGCAACTTTAGAAGTCGAAGTCGCGACTTTGTTGAAGTAGGAGTCAATCTCATCAGGGTGTTCAAGAAACTCTTCTTGGAGAAGAGGAGAGATGTCTGAGTTCTGTTCCAATCACGTGGCCCTCCGGCCCGGATGACGCCTCAGACAGCGCCCGAGGTCAAAGTCATGCTGAGCTTGTCATGCCGCGGCTAACTCGGAACGGATACGCCGCTCGCATATCGAGACTGACAAGAGAGCGGAAGTCTCATGTGGCGGGGACTCGATGGCGTGTCGTCCTCCCCTGCCGCCCCGACATTTGCGCCGGCGCATCCGGATTCGTCTGCGACGTCGTGTGCACTAACCAAGTTAGGTCTTCTAGACACGGCGCACCGAGAGTCCTCGCAGACCTCGACTCATTCAAGACCGAGGGATCGAATTGCTATTGTTCCACAAAGTGGAGTCTCCACATAAGCTTCGGTCGCTGATCAACAAGGACTCCCACAAATCTAGCTGAGTGGGGGATGGGGCAAAAGATCTCTTTTTTCATCTCGTCTCTGCCCTTGGTGTCTCTAAGGCGAAATTGGGCAGATGGCGGCTGTCCGACAGGCAGCCCACCGACAAAAACACCTTTTCCCGGCATTGCGGACTTAGGCTTTGGCCCATGTGCCCCGCTTAGGGGGATTTCGATACACAAAACGTCAAATTTTAGGGAAGGCTCTTACACCGAATTGCCTTGGAGGGTTTAGCCCTCGGGGCCTTGCCAGGGTCTTGCAGGCTCGGAGCAGGCTGAGCAGCGTGACTAGCGCCACCTAAGCTTGGATCAAAGAAGGCGATCCTAGGGCCAACCGTCAGCAAGAGATTTCTCTTTTGGTTTTGTGGATTGCCGAATTTCGACTTTGACTTAGAGATATCATCGACGTCTTGCGGACACACAGTCGTCAGAAAGTCTTTCGTCGGACTTAGGATGAAAGAAAAGCTGTTTCTCGTATTGCTTGGTATCTCTCAAGCAGGGCGCGCCGATTTTGGCGATTTTGCCGCCGGCTGCGTTGCCGAAATCCGACTCAGACCCTGGAAGGCGTCTTTTTTCGGATTCCGGGCTCAAAGATGACGCAACCTCGTCACAAACAGCACTGTGACGACATGAAGTGAAAGGAGGAGACGAAGTATGAAGTCAGGGCAAGGAGGCAAAGAGCTGGCTTCCGCGGGCTAACCTTCGAAAGTCGGACTATCTGCTTGCCTACCACGTGCTCTCCAAACAGCAAGTAGCGTCTCTGGTAGATAGGGACTTGCCTACGTCGACAAAAAATGCCATCTGAGCTTTTATTTTGGTGATTCCTGATCGTTGAAGAACGTTCGGGAACGAAGCTATTCCGCTGATGGCGCCGATCTAGGGGCTAAGATGCTGACGCGGCAAGACATTAACAAAATAAACGAGCAGTCCAGCTAAAAGAAGGGGAGAGATCTAGTGAAAGCGAGTGGAGAGACGGTCCAGTGCCGGCTCGTACAAGGAGCTGAGGATTAGATGGCAAAGTGTATTTGTGCGTGCGTGTGACGTTCGGCTGAAATTCCTGTTCTCGAAAAGTTTCTCTTTCTAAATGAAGTCTTCGTTTTCTGCTTTGCGCAATTTCCTTGATCAAGCTGTGAAGAAAGGCAGATGCATGTAAAAAGAAGGAAACCACATGAACTCAAAAAGTTGTTCTAAGTCTCAGACGGAGCTGAGGGTGCCACCTGTCGTGTTACTCGGTATTTTAAGTCAGTCTCGCCTCGCCTACATCATAATCACCTTGCTTTCCTGAAGAGGGACGAAGAAAAAAATGCCTCACTTATGGAGGCGAGGGTCTCTTAAAGTGTCTTTTACGTCAAGCGAAAAGTGCTTGGCACTAAAACTCTCAAGTATTAACTTGTTGTGACGGGGCTTCATGAAGCCTTCAACCAGGGGTCGTAGTAAATGGCTGGCATAAAAAATGCGGCATAAATTATACCGTTCTGGTACAATTTATGCCAGGTCGGCATACTTTATGCCGTGTAGTTATATTTCATGAAAAAGGCTTGGAAACGTTGCGGTCTCATCTAAAATGATGAAAAAACGGGTGGCATAAAATTTTCTTCCTGGCATAAGTTGGGGCATCCATGGCATAAAAAGTTGGCCGTATGGCATATACCACGACAAAGTTTTATGCTTTTTATGCCATCATTTTTACTCTAGTTTTATGAGTGGCTGGTGAGGGCACTCATAAAAATACCGGCATAAAAGCATAAAACCGCGGTATAAAATGGGGATGCGCGTTTGCATGCCGAATTGAAATGCGGCGCATCCGTTGGTTGATTCGCTTTCTCTTCTTCAAAAAGAACCGTGCCTCTCTCTCTCTTCCGTGACACTTCTAACCTCGATGGAGACTAGTGTTCCTACAAGGCCCGCGATTCATGTCTCTTTCGTTTGCACGAAGAAACTGTTGACGAGGGCAGCATAGCTCTTGGACTTGTGAAAAGGTACACTGTTTGCAAATCGTGTGCCATTGAAGGTGGAGATCGATCATCTAAACAGTGTTTCTTTGGGTCCTACGCTACATCGGAGGACCGTGGAAATGGGGTAGGGATACAATGCAAGGACGACGGTGTAAGGAATTTTGGGTGCGGATTAGTGACCGTTCTTAATCCGTCTTCCTCTTGATGAGGACCAATGAGCTCGTGTACAAAAGTGTATGGGCATAAACAAGGAAGGCACGGGCATGGCTGCCACGATCCTCTAACACTCATGGTAAGGAAGTTTGACTCTTCTACTTGTTCAAAGATGCCGTGGCCACTTGCACTTCAAGGAATTCATGATAAACATTTTTATGCCGTATGGCATAAAACAGTGATCGTGGCAGAAAACCGCAAAAATTATGCCGTATGGAATAAAATTATGCAGAGTCGGCATAGTTTATGCCGCTGTCATAAATTTTATGCCCGGCATAAAATTTTTATGCCACCCGTTTACTACGACCCCAGCTAGTGAAGTAGCTAGCAAAACAGTTATGATGCCGGGCGACCGGTCTTCACAGAAAATCTAAAGCTTCCCGGATCTCTGATTAGACAAGACTTTCAGTGGATTATGCTAAGTTCTGCTGCTGCCTCGGGGGCGCGCAGCTCTAACCCCCCACTAGTTGCCATGCCTTCTCTTGCCTCCATCTCCATCTGTAGAGGTCGGATCTACACCTCTAAGAGATCTTCTCGTAAAAAACACTCCAACCGAGACTTTTCAGTTGTCATTCAATCTCATTCAGAAAGCTGCTTTTCGAGGAGATCTATCAGACCACATGTTAGGTGTTTGTCTGGATTCTTTGCCTTCTTCAGAGCAGTTGAAGAGGGTTGACAAATTAATCCGCCCCCGGATTTGTTGATCCCCTCTGGTTGTTCAAAGGGTAACGACCTCCGGGATTTCAACGGTCGACTAATCGTCTTGGAAACAAACAAATGCGGGCACGGGTTCGCGCTTTTTGAGAAGCCCGTTAAAGTCTATGAAAAAGAGGCTTTCCAGTCAGCGCTGTAGCCCTACAGGCGTCCTGTCCATGTTTTGCAATTAGCCACACGTGCTGTGAAACCTTTGAACGAAACGAGGAGCGGGGATTCGAGAGCGAGAAAAGGTTAGGCTAGACTCCAGGGACAATCAAAGGCCAGTCAGCAAGGGTGAATGAAAGTTAGGGACCAGAATGAAATTCAGGTGAAACGTATTTGGTTTCGGTTAAAAGTGAAGGTTGCAAAGAACATTTCGACTGTCAGCAGTTCGAAGGGAAAAACGTAATGGGTTGTTTACTGTTTTCAGGAAGATGTTTCACCTTCCCATGGCTCTTCGTTCCTTGTTTCTCTCCTTATTTTTCCACTTTTTTCCCATTTTCCTTGCCAAAAATCGCGCACGAGAGTGATCGAACTACGCACTCCTCTCCTCTATTTATCATTTCTCTCTGTTCTTCTCGTTATCTTTTTCGTCCCCCGTTCTAGAACGGCACAGTGTACAAAAGTAAGAAAAAATTTGGCCGGCCGCGCCTTTTTCTCCTCGTGCTCCTCACGGACAACCATGGGGGGAATGGGGGTAAATGGCAACAAAAACCCGAAGTGACAGGTCACGATGGATGCTCGGGCGCACGAAACCTTTCCCGTTCCTTCGGGTCTTCTCGCTTGCTCATCGGCCTGCATTCAACAACTTTTACAAGGGACCGGCAGTTAGTAATTCCATCTGTAAAGCCACTTATTGTCTGTCAAAATTCTGCAGTCAGAGCGCTTGCAGCCACCGACCTAATTTGATTTTTCATCGCACTTCAAAGAGCAAGACCAAGACCAGTGTTGCAAAGTCGCCTCGAAATTGCACCTTTTCGCGCAGCGGCGATCAAAAGAAAGCCGGCAGAGTGCGTCAAGCGGGTTCCAGGCGGTACCTCCTCGGCTCTCTTCGTCGTTTGGGGAACAAAAAGTGCAAAATGTGTTCATACCACAAGTTCGGGGACGAGAAAAGATCTTCATCTCTCGCGGGGGATCGCCATGTTCAAGCTCACGCGCGTGCGGGTACGAACCGACTCGAGGTCAATTTATTTTTTGCCAAACCGTTAGGTCGTAATTCGACTACATGCTCTCCCCCGCCTGAATAAGTCCGAAAGTGAAGTGCAGCACGCGCGTTCTTTGAAATCTGTGAAACTTTCGTGAAATTGAGAGGGACCAAATATTAAACCACTTTGCAATCTGTCACAGAAAGCCTCAACTAGACGAAAATCGTCCTACTCAGCTCAAGAATCATTAGTCTCTTTGAGGGTTACTGTAGAACGACAGACTGACGCATATGTAGCGCAAAGCCCATTATGGAAAGTTCATCAGAGGATTTTCGCGTCGAGGCCACCCGTTGTCGTCGCGTGCGCCGGATTATTACCAGTCAGGGGTTAATTCGCATTATCTCGACGCGCGACTCAAGGATATGAGGGTGCGAGCAGGGATGTCGAGCGCTAAAATAAATGCATAATATCATATGCGAGCTGTGGTTGTGTAATAAACTCGTTAATCTGCAGCCCGGCATGCATTCTTTCTCGTGCCTTCTCTGCTGAGCGAAGAAGGACCTTATCTAGGGGCCGTTCGGTATGTTCTGGGCCTGTAGCAAACCATAAGTTATGGTGCGAACCATAACTTATGGTTTCGACCATAAGTTATGGTTTCATCC
>JAQIXL010003516.1:0-10203 GCA_034700245.1 Poikilolaimus oxycercus
TTTGGGCGGCATAAAAACCTCATAGCAAAAATTTGGTCACAATGTCACAATGGTAACAGCTTTCATAATAGAGTTAATGGCATTTCCGTATATTATGTCCAGTTTGTGTTACACAGAAAGAGAAATATCGTTGATAACGCAGCATACTTCTGTTTTCCACGGGGCAATTGATGATGCCTGTAGTATACCTCGCGCGGAATGGTCGTTCGTTGGGCGAATCGCCAGACTGTGAGTTTACTTGAATACTTTGAAGAGCGATTTTTTGCTAAAATAATTTTCCAAATTCTGAAATGGCTTTTAAACTTGATGAGCTAACATCGCAAACCACGCTGATGGTTTGATAGGCTGATACATACACACGTCTGTGACGGTGGTTCGAGAGCGATGATCCAGCTTGATGGCTTCTGAATGATTTCTCATTTGACGATTCGCCTCGGTTCATTTTATGAAGAGCATCAAGAACCATTTTCAACAACAAATTTCTCAAATTCTGGAATGGTTTTTGTGTCTGACAATTGGCCGTCGAATAACCTTGTTTCCAGTTCGTTTCGTCGTTGGTTCCCATACAAGCAGACCGGTTGGACATTTCGTACGACATCTAATTTAACAAAGATTTGTACGGGTAGAAAGTTTTACTTTCAAAGTTTGTCGTTGTGATCATGAAGCGTACTTTAAGTTCCACTGATCGTGGTCTTTTGTAAATTTCTGGCAATAACAGCAGTAGTTCCACATGCATTGTCCAGATCAAAGAGTAAATATGTGTAGTTTTTGCGGCATCAAGAAATGTCGCAATGCCTGGAAAGGAGATACAGTTTCAAAAGATTTTGACTCTGAAATTTGCAATCAAAATCAGCAAACTGGCCAGCCTTCTCAGTGTAGCAAACGTTGCGTAATCTGATAAACCTTACAATTAGTACAAATAGGCGCCGATAGTGTGTTCGTCAACGCAAGCAAGGGCATTTGCAGCCATTTTTAAGGTCCAGTTTATGCGAACCATCTAAAATGAACGTAATTTTTGCTTGCACTACAGACAAACACGAAATCAATAGTCTGCAATCATTACAAACGCACTAGCGTGTATTATTGTAGAAATAAAAATCTTATAGCGACGACGGCGTACAAGTTGCGGCGCTCATCGAGAGAGGAATCGATGACGAAACGCAAAGGGTGCGTCGACTAAAAAAACGCCTACCCCTTCTCCTCTCGCACGCGCCTGTCTGCGGCACATGAAACCGGGAGCGCGAGCGAGCACTCTCTCGTCCCTGAGCAGTGAAGGAGGCCTGAGGCCGCCGCTTGCCGCGACTGATAGCGTCAACCCGTCGTTGATTTGTTTCACCAAACCAAAAGCGCACCAAATGTCTACGCTTCTCGAACGACTCTCTATTCAATCTTTTATCGCTCAATATTTCCACTGCAAGAAAGGAAAAATAAAATCTCTTCTACCAATACATTTTTTTGGCAAATGTCGTTAGAAAGAAAGATTACAAATTTTTCGCACTAATCAGGAGGTTATGCTTTGTGGTGACGGCCTTTAGAGTGAATCCAAACATGTGAATTTTTTGTGAAACTTTCAAAGCCATGCACATTGTATCGCTTTGATTCTCACAATAAGTTGGAAGTCTTGTAGATGTGAATGCTTTCGTCGACTCGCAGAAGAGACGGAACGTAATAAATGAGAATAGTTGCGTCTCCGCAAGACTCATTGGCGAGCTCGATGGCATGGTAAAGGTTCTTCTTTTCACATCAGTCGATTGGGAACGATTCTTTCTGGTGTATACGCAAAGTACTTTAGTGAATCCGTCCAATTTTTCAGTTCCAAAAGTAATGCTGAATTCAGCCGAAATTGTACAAGAAGTATGTATAGTATTTTTTGCTTCCGAAACAAATAATAAGCGTGGCATTCCTGAAAGGCAGAATCGGCACTGCAATGAGAATTCGTCAATGTTGAGCAGCTACGCATACCTTGTCGCTGATTTTAGATTGCCTAGAGATGAAGAAATGATTTTCATGCAACGAGAATTGGAAGCAGTGAGCATGTATAGCCGCAAGTGAAAGGCGTTCTATGCACCATCCCTGCAAGTGAAGGATACAATTAGATACTAGCTGCATAAACTCGGTTTCAATTGTGAAAAGAACATAACGCCAAAACACGTCTTCGCCGCAAACATAAACATAAAGTTCGTATGACTTTTCCAGCCATCTACAGCAATAAATGCAAAGGCGCGGGTTTGATGTAGTTAGAAATATTCAATAAAAGCCTGGAGAATGGAACAGCGCGTTCGTCAAGAGAAACGCCGAATCGATAGGGTGAACGACAGCGGGTAAAGCGCCGGCTCGCAAAAACGTCTGCCTCTCTCACCTTCTCTCTCTGCAGGCACGCGCAAGAGGGCAACGCGTCGCCGCGATATGCTGGCGAAAGTGGTCAGGTTCTCGCGTATCCAGATTAAGACGCCTAAATGTTATTCGAAAAAGGAAAACATTTTCTCATGGAAATCGTTTATTTCGCACAATTTCATTTTACTGGAATCGTTCAAGAACCATATGTAGTCGTCGATTTTGCCATTATTCATGCAGTGTCGGGAAAGCGTGAATTAAAGCGTTGTTCCTGATTGCAAGAAGAAAAATTAAGTGCATCTCGGCGGGCGAATTGCGGCTGCGTTCACTACTGGGCCGGGTGCGAGCGTCTGATTCGGCAAATGGGCCTTGTCGCTAATCAAGAAGCGTGACATGACAATAAATGAAGTGCAACGGGAACTAAACCATTTATAACACCCTCATTCATAGTGATGTTGCGGTAACCGGAACTCTCTACGCAAGTACTGATGCTCGCAGATGCCTCATTCTCGATCAAGAAAGCGCTCTCCTCGGTAACGCATCTCGTTGTTCCTCAATTGTCTAGCAAATGCCGGCGATTAATATTTATGCCTGTAAGATGTCAACGTCGATAATCAAAATGCTTACACATTTTTATTGCAGAATTTAATTCCAGCCTGTTGCATCTATGGCAACGAAAGCGCACGTCCTACGCGCATCATCTGCAATTGTGATTGTTATTGGGTCCTCTAGAAGACTGCCGTGAAGTGAACAAAATAAAAGAAGAGGATTCTCATTTCATGTCGAACCCAAGTGTACTAGCCCAAGAACGACTAAGAATCAGTAAGGGCGTGCGCTAGCAAGGACGAAAATCGATGAATTGCTGTAGGCCGCGAGGCAGTGAGAAGGCAGATGGTGATTGAAAAACAGCTCTACGTTTCTTTTCTTCTTTCATCATGTGGCTGCTGATGGAATCTGGACTCTGCGGCAACATTCGAGGTAGCAAAGGAGCTGATGCAGGCTTGGGACAAGTTTATTTTGCAACAAAGTTTTCTCGGAATTATTCTTTTTTCATTGCCGTCCGGCAACATTCGAAGGCGAAATTGAGATCGCTTGTAGGTAATTCACCGAGGGAAATGAGAAGTAAAGTCTGTTATCTTCGGAGGTAACTATCGTTGAACTAAACAAGGCGTTTCTCAAGCGCAAACAGTCATCAATTCTTTCGAAAAGATCGATTAGGTCGGTTATTGATGCGTATACCTGAACACTGCAACAAATCATTTAAATAATAAAACCTTGTTTTGGCCTTCCTTGAACAGAAGCAGGCGTCCTTAGATCCATATATCGTCTCGTATTCGGTCCCTCACTGGATGACAGTGCTTGAGTACGTCGAAATATCCTAAAAGCCAGCTATTTTTGTCTAAGAGAAAGTGCTGCCTGGCGATCGATTGCGCCCAAGGCCGAATTTTTTCGTTTGGAAAAAAATATCGTCCAGTGTGGCCTCGATGACCAATCGCTTCTTAGAAATGAAATTGTGAAATTTTGAATTTGATATGTTCAGGTGACTAGGGCAGAATTTAAGAGAGAATCGACGTCGTGTCCAATATGGAGTAAACGACATTTATTGTCCTTGCCGAACGAGCGCATTCTATGTGCGCCATCTGCAAAACAGCCTTTAGACATAAAGATTAATAACGCGTGCAATCCAGAACAAAAATTCGAGTTTGTCAAGCGAAAACTCTAATCGATGAAGGGAGAAAGTCGAGCGATAGGAGCTAGGAGCCTTCATCGATTAGCGCTTAAAGCCTAAGGCGCTTAAAGCGAGTTAAAGCTTAAAGCTTAAATCGTTAGCTTAAAGCCTGTCTTCTCTCTTGCTGGCCATCTCGTTTCCATGGTGAAGGTGAGAGTCGGGCAGGTGAGGGCAGGTGAGAGTCGGACTGCTCTCTTGCGAAACTGATTATGCGCTCACATACGCGGCTATTCGCTGCTATGAAAAATCCGAAAGCAAAGCCGTGCGTTTCGTGTTATTTGCTGGACGTGAAACTCCGAGATTCAACATTTTTTATTGCAGAGAGGGAAAAAAACGTTATGTATAGAGTTTTCCACAATCATCTGAGCCGATTTAGTCACGCCTTTAATGGTTGGGCTGATCGCTCATCATCAGAGCAGAACCACAAATGTTCCGAAGGATCCGATTTCTAATTCGCAGTAGTTTACAAACTCGTAGAAAGCGAAAACTGCATCTAATAATTTTCATGAAGTATTTGAAAACTTTTACGCACCTTTTTAAGCGTTCACGAAAGTTTAACAATCGACCATGAGTATTGAGGTCGTCGCATATCATACTCTTGATCACATTCTCTTCCGGTTCAATCAGTTGCCTTTAAAAGAACACTTGTGGCTAAATTAATAACTGATTTCTTGCCCGATTAGCCGTTGTTAGATCTTCTAAAAACTAGTTTCTCGTTATCTGTCGCACGACTTACGAGAAAAAGTAAGATTAATTCCCTGTTGCCACAGCTCACCAACATGGGCGAGATTAAAATTGAACCACTATGGGTCTCACAAATTTTAACAATTCATTACAGCATCTGAACACATTCAGTTATGAGAAGCACCTGACCTTTGTTCATAATGTTGAAATGCTGAAATGTGATGTTGATGAAAGTTGGTAGTTCGAAATGGCTTGCAAATGAGGCCAGCATCTAAGGCTGGCGAAGAAATAGCGATCTATGCACCTGAGATAACATCTGAAAGATGAACGCAATTAGACGGAACAGTTGAAGACTTGGTGTATTGCTGATTTTAAAACCACTCAAAACGCCTTACGAAATCATCGTGCAAAAAGAACGCAAAAATCGATGCGATTGGTTGACGAGCAGCGCGCGTACACAAAGAAAACGTCGCACGCAAGAAAAGATGAAGACGTCTTTAAGACAACTTTAGTGCAATGTTGAATTTTTTTGCCTTTTTAACACTTTTACTGTTTGTGCACCATTTTCAGCAATCCCCCAGGACCCATGACACACGTCCCGAGCGGTTCTTTTCTTTCGTGGCTGCGGGAAGCCCATAAAACTGTCAGGCCGACGGCTCTGCACTTTGCACGCCCTTCCTTGGACACGTAAACACATCATGAAAGGTCGAATCTGTCGCGGCGACTCCGAAACAAACAAAGAAAGATTACGTCAGTTGGCCCGCAGAGAACGTCTTCGGAATGCTCGCCTTCATCTTCTTTTTTCTGCTCGTTGGTGGAGTCCTCAGCCTCTATGCGTGAGTCAACCCGGCTGTGAATTGGTTTCAGCTATTTCCTCTGGGATCGAGACTACTGGAAACGACGAGGCATTCCAGGGCCCCCGCCGAGGATCTTCTTCGGCAACCACTTGGAGATCAACACTCCCGAGAAGAGTCCGCTGCTTCATGTGAGAATTACTTGAGTTTCAATGGGGATACTTTAGCGAGAAGCAACAAAAACAATGATGAAGATCCATTGGCGGTTGTATTTCAGATCTGGAAATGGGCACGAGAATACGGATCGACGTTCGGCTTCATGGAAGGCAGTCGCAAGGTTTGTCGAATGGAAAGAAGTTTCACTGAAAGGATAAAGGTGTTGGTGACGACGAACCTAGAAATCCTCAACGACGTCTTCATTCGACGTTTCGATCTGTTTCATGCACGATTCGTGAGTTTTGTCTTTCTTCTCTTTTCTGCTGCTGATAATAACGCGCTTGTCCTTTTTGACGCTAGTTTTGTTTTCCGTTTCACCGTTGATATAAATGACTGGAGAAATCTTTCGTCTTTAGTAGGTGTGGGGACGATTTGTCCACAAGTTTCCGTTTTCATAGCCAATGAGCACCATCACCACAATCAAGCTCTTTTGCAGATCTTCTCGCCCTTGTCACCTGAACTCGAGAATTCCAACATCGTCGACGCAAGTGGTGCTCGTTGGCGAAGACTCCGAGCCACCGCTGTCCAACTCTTCACTCCAGCCAATCTTCGAAAGGTTTTCTTCCTCTTTCTGCAAACTTGTCCTGCAGCTCTTTGGCACCATCGACGATTCGGCCAAGGATCTCATTGGGCTTCTCGAGCAAGAAGCCGACAACGAGAAAGGCTTCGACATTATTCCGTGAGAGGTTCTTTTGTGGCAGAGTTCTCTTTAGTTACCTCGAAGAGTACACGATGGACGTGAATTGTCGTCTTGCCTCGAACGAAATGGACAGTCGAGAGCTGAAGTTTCTTGAGGTTAGATCATTTCGTCAGCACATCTCTCTTTCAGGTCCTCAAGACCGTGCACCAGCTCAATCAGAGGGGCTTCCTTTATTGTCTGGCAGCTAGTGTACCAGCCTTCTCTTTGGTCTTCGCACGGCAACTGAATTCAAGCCACACTTTTTGAAAAATTTCTCGACTCAATTTTAGCTCCTTTTGAAATGGCAAATTTAGCGAAACAAATTTATTCTTCACTCGAATCAGAAGAACCTTCACCATAGAGTGCTTCCCAATCGGCATAATCCCGATATGTCTGAGAGAAAAAACTCTCACGAGTTGGCAAAATTTCCAAAAGCAACGTATCGTTGAAAAGAGAAAAATAAAGTTTGAAGACAATGTATTCATTTGCAACAAGAATGAGACAACGGTTGTTGCCATACGCTCCGGGGCACTAGAATTCTATAAGTTATGTTGAAAAATGTGCTCGGCTCACGTTTTTCACAACGACTCTATGGAGTCCGTAAAAAATTTCCTCGCAAACATCGGAAACGTCGGTAGCCTCACTTAGTTGTACATTAATCGACCAGTTAGATTGCTTGCGTCTTGTATTCCAGAAATGCAGTCCTTCTAGGTCGTCACACTGCCTGCAAAATCACATGAGATACAATTTTTGATGCTTTTCGTTTATTAATTCGTCGTTTTAAGAATTATGTCAATTCTTACATCATTTCGATGAGCTTTCGAATCCCGGATAACGTAATCTGAAAAAAATCTTTGGGGAATGAAAAAACCTGTGATTTGCACTGTGAAGCAGCAAACACTTCCAGATGTTGCCGCTTAACACTTTGGGCCATTGTCTGAATAACATCGTCATCTATTTCAATAGTTACGCGGTGTCCGAGCTGTTAAAAAAGTTGATTGATAACTCATTTCTTACCAGAAGTTCCTCAACTTTCTCAGGTAAATTCCGGAAGAAATTCGATGGCAAATGTATTGCGATGTTAATCATTATGCGGCATTCATCTGAGCAAGCATTCACAAGGCCCTCGATCACGTGAGGTGCTAATGATGACACAACACTCGATCTAGAAGTGTGGCTTTGAAAGCGATTCAATGAACTTACTTGGAAGTAATGCTCAAAGATTTCGGATGCAAATCAGTTTGAAGCAAAATGTTTTCGAGAACTTCAGCATCATCATTTGAGAAGTTTCTGAATATCGCTATTCTTTACAATAAAAATATACAATACAATTAACCTGATGGCAATACCGCTGGTCTTAATTCGAATCAGTGCTCGCTTGACAAGTCTCCAAAACGCCTCCGTTACAGTCTCATCCTTTTGCGGTCGCAAAGTAAAGACCTCGCGTTTCAGACTGGCTATGTAGTCCAGTTCACAATCAAGAAGAAAGCTTTCAGGGATTTTCTCGTTCGCCAATCGTTCATAGTAGTCAGATAATGGCTCTTGTAAAGGGTTGCGATTCACTTCCAAGCGGTACGCTTTAAAATTGAATAATCGTCCGCAGGTCTCTCCGCGTATTTCCAATTCGCGTCCAGTTTCATCGCCAAATGTAACTACACGATTGTAAAGCCTAAAGAAGGTAAAACATTTAGCGGGAATTTTGTTCTCACCATGCAACCTTCAGAGGAAGACTGGAGAAGATAGCGTGAAGGGTTGAACAAGTCTGTTCAAGTTTTGAGCCATCGACCGGAGACAGAAAACGACCAATTTTAGTAAACAAGTCGAAGGGAATCTCTTCCAATTTGCGCATTGAATGAATGCACAAAGGGAGTTTGGCAGTATTCGAGCGGCAAAGTTTCCTATTGATTTGCCGATCCTACAATGAATACCAGGCTACGGTACATAGTTTGAAAATTTGAATTTGTGGCATCAAGCCAAAGTTTGTTGTTTTGCCGGAACATTTCCTGTTTAATTACCAATATTTCTTTGAAGCAACGTTATCATTTTATTATTTGCAGATGCAGCTTTCGGAAGTTATTGATCTATTAGAGAATACTCACTTTGGCGATCCATGTAAAATATTTAAAAACCAGCAAATTCTCATACAGCTAGCTACAGCTCGTGCATCAAGCAACTGGAATGAAGAGCAAAGGAACGTTTTGAGACCGTTATTGGTCTCTTTGGTGAATCATTTGCCGGGCTTTATTGCCAGTAATCGAAAACCGATTGCTTCCCTAACTTTGCAAGAAACACTGGCGAGTTTGGGCAATGTTTCTCATTAAAGTACTTGTTGTTTAAGGTTCAGCGCTCAGGTCTCCAGTTTTTGATTGACGACTTTCCAGAAATATTTGCCACACCGGAAGTTCTAAATGAATTAATTGCATACGACCATTTTATTCGTGTCGACTTACCTTCAGATATTAATCGCGATTCCGTAATGGACTTCCCTTGTGCTTCTCTTCCCGCTACTCACGTGTGGTGGCGGCCAATTTTTTGCGATTCATTTCTCAATCGTGTTGATTACGTCGAATTGTGTTGATTACGTCCTGCGATTGGGCTTTTCAGTCAGTAAAAGTCAAACATCGTAAAAACTGTTGTTTGGCTCATCGGCTCAACGACAGCAGCTTGCACCTGCAGTGTGTCGTCCGAAACTGGGATCTCACAGCTAGTCATTCTTTGCAGAGTCGTCGCTCGTAGACGAGCACCGAGCAGTCCTGTCACCGGTCGGACCCGGGCCAACCCTCGTCGAACTTTCCAATCACGGATCGCGTCAAGTCGTGACCTAGTCATGGAAGAAAATCCCCTCTACCACTCGTCATCTTTCATTTCATCGAGGCTAGGCCAGCGGAAATTCGTCCCTCTTCTCAAAAACAATGTCAGAATGAAAAGTGCAAAAGGGCACAAACCGTTGTCAACATGTAAGGCAGCCTCGTGATGTTTGCTTGATGTGTCGCCAAAACCGGCTTTCGCACGCCCTTTTGGTTTTTAAGCTCTTCATCGCCTAGGCTGACAGCCGCGTTGTGCGTAGGTTTTGGGCGCGACAAGGGCAACACGTGAAGTGCCATAAGAAAGCCGCATATCAATCCCTGCGGGAATCAATCCTGGCCTGTTTCAGCTCGCACATGATGCACGGAGTTGTTAGCAAACACTCGACGGCTTCAACCGATTTCCTTCAATAGGAGCTAAAATCAGCACTTCTCAGGATTTAGGATTCGTTTTTCAACGCAGAGGCGTTTGCCAAAGTGCTGACAACAGATCCTTAGTATCTAAGAATATGAAAGCGCGATTGTGACATTATTTCACTTTTTCTACCCAGTGGTCCGTTTAAGCTGAAACTTCACAGACTTGTTCAGTTTTTTATGGCGATCATTTTGATACCATACATGCCCGATGAAAGACGGAAGAAAGTTGAGAAAGAGAAAAAAAATATTATTTTTCGAAATTTTGAATTAATTCTTTAATTCAATTATTCAATGTTTTCTCGGGGCAGTTCCAACCGTCCGAGTGGCAGTTCGGCACTCTTGAACAGCTTTTTATTGCGGATTTGTCTGTGCCAAATATGCCTCTGAATAATTGAAAGAGACCGAGTAAAAGTGAAAATCTGGAAATTTTTAATTTTAATTTTGTTTCAGTAATGCAAGTCATCCTTACATATAATAAACGCCGACGGTTTGTCTGTCCGTCACGCTTTCAAATTTCTGGCGCGCGCGCCAAAATTCGCGCGCGGG
>JAQIXL010003517.1:0-10203 GCA_034700245.1 Poikilolaimus oxycercus
TGCAGAAGGGGTCGGAATGCTGTCTTGGCAAATCTGAAGTAATACGTCTTGTTCTCCATTCCAAGAGCTTTCTAACGATATACGTGGTTCTTAACAAAAGTAGAAAACAGCCACCAAAACATGCCTTTTCAAAAGTTTACTTTAGTGAGAGAAGATTTAGCGAGCCGGCCTTGATCTACACTGGTTTCTTTCTGTCTCGTTGTTTTTGGCTTCGCAATACTCCCCAGTTGGTGGCTAGAGGACTCTAGATTGTTGCTAGCACTGAACGGAGGGCCTGCAAAAAGTCATCTTCGCAAAAAGTAACCAGTTTTAGTTGCTGCCCAATTCAGCTCCAATTTAGCAGAAGGGGGTACCCGGCGTTTCGCCGACCTGGTTTAACCACTGCTTCTAGGAGCACCTTCAAAATGCAAAAGATAGCAAAGACTACTTTGTATCGGAAACGGAATGTGAGCAAAAAGACTACGAGAAGCAGCTCGTTCGCCGAACGACTTGCCCTGTCTCCCTTAGGACTTCTTTCCTTCAAGCTCTACTAACAGCTTGCTCGGTCTTCTAACGCCTACAATGCAAACAAAAAGTAAGACTTCGCCACGAGCAACGAGGCAGCCATTGGCCGCGATGGAAGCGTCATCTCAACCTTATCACTTTCATCGATTGACTGAAGCTGCCACGTATTCACGGACACCGAGACGGAAAACTCCATGAGTTGTTTGGAAGCACATCCGCAGCATTAAAGGGAAGAAACTTTATTCATGGGCTGATGGAACACTGGGTCCATGCGAGCTGTCAAGCAAGCTCTTATGTATTAGTCGTTTCTATAAAGTCCGTCAGGAAACTGTTCGGTGTTAATTGCTTCGACTCCTGGCCGAGTCGTCTTTCGCGTCATCTGATGAGACTCCCTAATAAGCATGCACATGCAGTTCATGATTCAATTCTTTACCCCCAAGCCGATCCCAGGCTATATGCTACGAAGTCAACACACAGCACAGTGAATGAAGCAAAAATATTCCATTCGTTGCAGGATTTAATGCTCGAAACTTCTCAGGCAATAGATGATATGAACTGAAACGTGAGTGACTCTTAAGTCTAGCATGCAACATACGATAGGAAGTATATGCTGGACTGTCCTATTAAGATGAAATAGCTACTTTTTTTCGGTGCAATTTGTTTCGCTGAGAGCATATACAAGCACCCTCAAAGAGTAGTTCGGCACAATTTTTTATGCTGACAATAACGCTGGAGCATTATTTCTGCACGAACCAAGAGAGTAGCTAGTTATTCAGCGTTGTGTTCCTGAGATTAGAAAGCTCGAGTCTCAACAAAATTTGCCTTCGTATTTATCTACTGGTCCATAGTTTTTGCACTTTAACTGTTGAATCAGATCGTTCGAGTAGTTGAGATAAAAGATTTCGCTGCATACATGAATTCCTCGATTCCTCGTCTATGGAGTGAAAAAGGCGACTTTCATGGTCCTCCTGAAAGACGGTTGAAGAAAAGTCACGCCAGAAATATGAAAAGAGCGATTCGCAAACTTAGAGAAGTAGCCTGAGAACTCAACAAGTCGCCCCTTCTACTTGAAAGCATTTAAACGAAGACTCAGATGAATGACGGTAGAGGATGAAAAAAGCTAGTGGGGCACAACTTGTGTATGAAGCAGCGCTTGAAGCGAGACGCCGCGGGGAGCCTTATCACTCGTATCGATTTTAAAGGCCCGTGCTCTGCGAAGGTACGCATTTCACCGAGCGTTCAGAATTCATGAAAGGCGTACTAGAAACATTGTTTCACTGTTACTCGTTCAAATAAGAATCATGTAGGTTGACCTTGGCCTAGTTGGTCAACATCATAATTTGCAAGAATCGCTGCGTTTTCAGTTGGGATACCACACTTTCTTCAAGTGTCTAAATTGCATTGCCATTCGCAGTTCAATGCCTCCGCGGTCGTATCACAATCATCGATTGCCTATGTGTCAGCGCAGAAGAAAAGCCTTCTTCAACTACGCGTACGTACAATAATTTGAAACTTTATTGAACGATGAGTTGGCAAAGTCTACCGAAACGAATGGATACATGATCAAATGACCGCCTGGCTGCCAGAAACTCGTCATAAGTGACTTAGTCTTCATTAATTGGTTGACACAGAGTTGAACGCACGACTGGCAATGTCTCGCATCGTCGGAATGTCGTTGTCGAACGATCGCCAAAGCTGAATCTCGAACCTGTCAACGTTTTCAATTGTTGTTGAAATTCCCAAAAGCCCAACTGTCGTGAATCGACACGAGATCCGTGGTTTGCACTTTGCCCTCGGCTCTCTCCTCCCCTTTTCTCTTGTCGTCCCTCGACAGTTGCGGATAAACCATGCTCAAAGGACGGTGTCCTCGGGGTAGCCGGGACAAGTCGGGACTTGCTCGCGACACCAACTGCGAAAATTCCATACTCATCATTTCAACGACAAACTGCTGACTCGAGGTTTCTTGTTAGAAATGACGGTGTGCATAGTGTTTAGTGTAGTGTCACGTATTCAGCACCCAGCCAGTGAGTACCCTAAAGTTTTGTGTGTCATCCCTGATTAGTTCAGTGGCTTAAAATTGTCGTAAGTGTAATGTTTACATACCTGCAACTGATCTTAAAGAAGAGCATTATTTTTCGCAGAGCTTAGCATTGCTGATGGATAAAAACGATCAGCTATGCGAGGATGATCGCTATTAATTTTTCCCGTACGGTACGAGCTCATCGTATAGAACTCCGAATGACGGCAAGAGAACATCCCGTCAATAAATGAGACATTTCTTTAGACAGAAATGAAGCACTTACATCATGTCGAGCAAACTGTTTTAGCGTAACAATTTGACAGCGCCCCTTTGCATGTTTAAACGAAGGAACGAAATTGGATACATCGTAGCTCTCTCTGACATTAGCAGGCTGTAGTAAGGTTCATCAATAGAACCATACTCCATGACGACATCTACGGGCGTCTGACCTTAATGAGAAAATGTAGATAAAACAAATACGCGACGGAAAAGAAGAATTCCCGACGAGAAAATCAAGATGTCTCTGGCAATCGAGGCCATTAAATGCAGGGGAACAATCGCAGTAACACCGCAAATGCGGTAAAATCATGGCCGCGAGTTTCACGCAGTGAGTCGCGCCAGCTAGTCAAGGGACTCCTTCCCGTCTTATCGCCCACATCGATTGATGGGAACCGAGAGGCACAGGGAAAGAAAAACGCTACGGACGTGCTGCTGAAGCACACTGAAAACAAGAGAAAATCTGTTCCATAATTCTCAAAGATCAAATGTGATTGTGAGAAGTCGTGATCATGCCAAGTTTCAAAACAAAAGAGGCTTTATTCATGCGCCGACGATTCTTGGTTACTTGCAATTATGAAGCCAGTCAAGGACGTTTCTTTGTTGAACTCTCTCGCCGCAGCAAGGATTTTCTAGCGAGGAACTCACCGACCACAGTTTTGTTGTCGTCATAGTTTCATTTAAAAGTAATCGTTTGCCGGTCGCAAAAATGCCCATCGAACTGCTTGGGCTAATCGTTTTTCTTCTCCGTCAAAACACAATGGTTGAGAAGGAAGGAGTTCAATTTCATTAGCTTTGTCATTGACACCGGATACCATAATTCATTGCGATCCTCTTGTTTGTATGCAGTGAAATGCTTGGCTGGACCCGATTCACTGCGTAATGACGTTCACGAGGGTGACATTTTTTTTTGACCGGATCAATGAAGTTGATAATGCAAGCACACGAATGACATGCTCTAAAGAGATTGAATTTGACTGGTTGCTTAACGTACAATACTTCGCACCTCTTAAGCTGTAGTTGCTTCAAGTTTCACTTTAAAATTCTGTTTAACGAAGTAAAGAAAATGGCAATGGCTACGTCTGCGCCTCGATTCAGCATGTTGCTCGTCTATGGAGTAGAAGCAACGACGTTTATGATCGCCTGAAAGTGCGAAATCGGTTAGAAAACAAATTTGGCTAGAAAAAGGAGAAAAGCTCATAAGAGTAAACGAGGAATGGGCAGGGTGTTGAATGCAAAAAAAGAGAGTCAAACACAGTTCAAGTAAAAGCACGATGTGGGAGAAAACGCCGTGACCTTGAAACCGACTCAGCAGCCGAAACGGGCGTGGACACTCAGAGCGATTCCACCCTTATCATCATATCGATCGCTGAGGGGCAAAGCGTCCAACGCTTGAAAAACTATGCTGCGACGAAAACGAAAAAAATATTTTTTTAACAGGGTGGACAGGTACAATTTGATGAATGGACACATTTCTTTCAAAATTTTCGTTTGGGAGTGAAATTCCTTGAAAGAATTGCTATAGTTGTTTCAATTCTTCATGGTCGGCCTATGCAAAATCTTCAGCAGCCAGACAAACTATAGCCAAAGAAGATCTTCGTTGTTCCTACAAAACGTTATCTGTGCTACTGCATCTCGTACCTGTCATTGATGTTCACAACATTTTGTCGAATGCCAGTCATAAGAATCATTTCCTGCACCTACCCAATGAATAGTTTGGGACAATGACAACCCATGCTGTGCTCCTGAAATCAGAGAACCAAGGTTCTAAGACGCAATACTCGACTTGAAATAAAAGTCACGCAGGCCGTCTTTGAAATTGCGTTGTATTGTTGGATCATTAGGCGTTCACAGAGTTTTAAACATTGAGCGTCTCGCTTGATTAAATTTTTATTTTAAAATAGTTCCACGTCTATGGAATGAAAGAAAACGACATCCATGCTCGTCCTGAAAGAAGTCAAGTAAAAACTACCGAAAGACAAAAAAAAACGCGCAAGCGTCGAAAGGGTTGGAAGCTGCGAGGGAAATGCTGCTGGCACTCCGTCTTATCATTCACATTGATTTTTCAAAGCTTGCGCGGTATGTGTGTGTTGACGCTTGTTGGGGTCTTCGCATTGAGTCAAACAAACAGATTAGAAGAACACTACCTGAAATAAGAATTGGAAGCATTATCTCGTGAAAAGTAGGCGGTCAACACATTTCAAGTAAAAGCAAAAGTGTGGGAGAAAACGTCGACAGCTTGAAACCGACCCAGCGGTGGAAGCGAGAGAAATCACCCCGAGCACCTTATCAATCTATCGATCGATGAGGGGCAAAACGTCCAAAGCTAGGAAAGCCACAGTGCGATGAAAAGTCAAGTAGAAAGTTTATTAACAAGCTGGACAGACTCAACTTGATGAACGTTCATAATGATTTCAACTTGTTCTGGGATGAATGACCTTGAAAGAGTCGTTATTGTTTTTCTGTACTTGAAGCTCGGCCTATGAGAAATCTTCAGCACGCAGAGAGGCTATAACCAAAGAAGAGCTTCGTTGTTCCTTGCAAAACGTTGCGTCTCTTGTTGCCTTTCAAACCAGCCTGTAATGGACAATGCTAACATTTTACCCAATGCCAGTCGCAAGGGGCCATTTCCTGCACGCTCCCAAAGAATACGACGAGTGATGACAACCGATGCAGTGTTTCTGAAATCAGAGAACTAAAAGTTCTAAACGCAAAATTTACATACCTAGAAATAAAAACTGTTCCGGTCTTTGAACGTGTGATTATACTTATAAATCGTTGCTTCAGTCAGTAGGTGTTCATGTAATTCTTCTAGATTCAATGCCTCAATACCATCACGTCTATTGTGCTTGTTGCAACGTGGCTCGAATAAATGCAAGGCAAGAGGGGCTCAAATGCGGTATGTCGTTGAATGTTGAAACGAGCAGGTCATACTGATTGTTGTAAGCAAAGAAACAAAATGACAAGAACGCGGTGGCGGATAAATTAAAGAAAGGATTGATTTTATTGTCCTGAATACGCGGTACCGGGTCTTTCACAATCGCAGCTACAGGTTACATCTCGATCTCTTCATAAACCTTTTGGCCGAAGTCATTTAACATTGCCATGTATACCTTGGCCATGCTCGGATTTCGCACGATCAGCAAAACTTCACCACCGAGATAGATCTTCTCGCGGAAACACTCTCGAACTCAAACAATTCTCAAAGTGGCGTACATACATCAAATCAATCTTCATGGACGATGATATCATTTGGGGCCATTTCCTGGCCCCACCCAAGGAATATGAGACGATGGCAATTTATATTGTGCTTCTGAAATCAAGGAAATAGAGGCATCAGACACAAAACTTACAAAAAATCCGACCTTCCATCCTTGATCCTGTTTTGATAAACCGCTGCTTCAGACAGTAGGTGTTCATGAAATTTCTCTAGCTTGAATGCCTCAATACCATCACGTCTATGGAATGGAAATCGCGGCTTTTATGGTCGGCCTGAAAACCGTCAAGTAAAACTGCAAAGAGGCAGAAGCGCGATTCACGAGAGCGAGAGTGCTTGAAGCTGCGTGCGAGGCGCTGCTGGCAGTCTGCCTTATCATTCGTATTGATTTTTCAAGGCTTGCACGTATTTTCTATGCACTGCGCGCTGAGATCTTCACATTGCGTAGTCAGAAGAAACAGATCAAAGCGTTTATTTGTCACACCCAAACGCTACAATCTTCTGGATGCCGTGAACAAGTACAAAATGTTTTTCAAGACAAGAAGTAACAACTATTTTCGTGCAGAGACGTATGTTGTTTTTGTTAGTCACGTCGGAGAAAGCTTTCAATGCGGATCTGCGAGCAGTCTCTTCCGCGCTCTCATAATAATACGATTTAGTGCCCAACGGCATCGGTGTCTGAAGCAAGATGCCGTATATAGGTTGTGAAGTTAAGCCATACCATGAAGAATACCGTTGCCTTGCCTTATATTGGACGAAATTAAATCTATAATCCTCTGCACCATTCTTTTTCTTTCCACCACTTCATGTTTTTGTTTGAGGAACCTCTGGCTGCTCCCCAATTTTAAGGAGTTTCCATATTTAATCGACGAGTACGATTGCGGATCAGCTTTCGTCGCTTTCGCTGGCCGTGCGGCACTGCTTCTACGCGAATTTGTTCACAAAAGAGGCAGATCTAATAATATGTAGTCAGATATTCCGAATCTATTCCACAATCGTCGTTTGGCTTTAATGGCAGTCTATGTCACATTTCAAGTTGTCCAAATACTGCTTTCCAAAATGCTCCATGTAGGGACAAAATATTGCTACTCACGTGCTGTTGCCGCAATCGATCGGGGGTCGAACTCGTTGATATCCGGTTTGATCTGAGCTTGTCGAATCGCTTTTCAAAATCCTTCATTTGGTTCGCAAATGTCTTGGTTTCAATTGTTTTGAAAACCATTTGATTTCTCAACATTAGTCGGTTCTATCAGCCGCCATTTTATTTCAAGTTGAGCTCGTCTACAGAAGTTCATTGTGAGCATTTATTGCCACCTGAAATGACAATATGGTTAGGGTTTGTTATCGCCTAGTAAACAAATCTCCATAAGAACGAAATGAGAGGAACTAAACGGGGCGATGTCGCCAACTTCATGCCGGCAGAGACACTGAAGTAGACCCCGAGACCGAGCCCACCCTTATCACTCATATTGATCGCCGAAGGGGGAGAATGAAATGGGGTGACCAAAATCAATTTCTAAGCACCTCATTGTTTCCGCATAGTTTGTTCGTTTACGCTGACTCGCCCGTTTCAGACGGTGCCGGAGGTCTTTTGTTGCGCTCAAGTTGTCATTGTGCAGCATTTTTCATCCGCTTTCCAGCGCCGCATAGACTAGGCCAATTCATAGCTTTTGGCTCGCTTATTGTTAGGCCTGACCAGTCAAGTTAAGCCTAGGCTGAGGTGGCCCCTACGATACAGGCGCTCCTTTCAGGTGGTTAGCGATGAGGTTCGCGAAAATACTGTGAATTGATCGCGAATTGATTGGCTACAAGTAAGACAAGCAAGAAAAGCCCGTTAGGTGCTGTCCCAGTGGGGAGAGAACTCGACGAATCATCAAGTCGACAAAAATAGTCATAATCAAGCAAACTAAAGAAGGAAACTTTATTTTCGAGCAACATCTGTATTGCAATGTGGTTGACTAGAGGACCCATTTGTGAATGTGAAATTTTCTTTCGATATGATTTGACTAATCGATGTTTTGTTGTTTTCCTAGAACTTTCTTTAATTTCCTTCGATCTCTGATTCCAGGAAGTATAGGAAGTATCAAGCGCACTCTTGCTTGATTCTGAAGAGAGCATTCTCCCTTCCATGATATATTACCACCTTGATATTCGGCTCTGCTTTCCGGTGTTTTAAACGATCTTAGAGTTTTTTCGGAAGCATCACGGTCGTCTTTCTGAACGAGGTAAATACTAGAAGCAAATGTATCGTAAAACTCACGTTGAAGTAAAACTTGCCTTACCGACTGGACTTCATCGTTTCGATAAAATGTCGATTCATTGTTTGGTCACAAAAAGCACCTTTCTTGAATATCTCGTCATCTATGGAATATTAGAAGCACGGACTTCCATGGACTTTTATGGTCATCCTAAAAACATCGCGATTGAATGAGAATGGTGGTCTTGTGAGAACGGCGGCCAAGTAGGGTAAACATGGAAGTGAACGGGACTGGGCGCCGCATGCCGGTTTCCCCGTCTTCTCCTTATCATGTCACATCGATTTTTCCACGTCTGTCGTGTTGAGTGGAAGCATTAATGAGGCAATTGGATGTGAAATGGCAACAGAATTAAGGCAGGCTTAACTTCGCCGAAAACAAGCAAGTCGCATTGCTTGCTGAACACATGACAAGAAAGCGCATTGAGACAATGACAAAAATAAACAGTTTTGTCGTCCTGCATCCTAGGGACCGGATCGTCAACGCCATATATCTAGCACATGTCAGATCACAACAATGCAATACACGCCACATTTTTTTCACAAAAATCCGCTTGTCCAGTGGCACATTGTCATCCTCAGATGCGTGAGCCATTACGGGTACAATCTCGATGATAATGGTACAAGGCTGGCTCGACGATGGATCGAGGAGTTTCGCCTCCTTTCAGAAATAATTGGCGTGCGAGTGTAATTTCTCTGCAAAATCTCGCCTATGCTCCGTAAATCGACTACTATTGGTAACTCAAATACCGCAAAATAAAACGCCTTTATTTCACGATCACTTTCATCTCGAATCCATTTTTGGCAATTGCGTCTCAGTGAGAGACGCTAAAGCATGTTCAATTGTTGTCTAGGATGTCGGGGCTTGCCGTGCCGAGTTTGCAGAAAACTTGTGAACTTAGGCATAGCGTCCAATCCTCCCCTTGCACCCTCCAAGGCTCCATGATTTGAAACGCGAACTCAGCTTGGTCGTCCTAGACTGCAACGTGCGTGCGTAAGTGTCTTTCCACTTACAGACACTCTCAAACAATCCTGCTGGAGGCTTTGAAGCTCAGGCGTGGCTTGTTCTCGTTGCAACAAAATGAATCAGTCTCCTGATCGTTGACTTGTATATGAAGCTGAATCTAATGCGACGTTTTTATGCCGTCGGACCTGCAACGAAACTAGATATAAAACGTGAAAAACAAGCGAGATGTGAAGTCAAATGCTCGATAGAAGTGCAAACTGAAGACTAGCGGGACCTGGGAAAGGACTGATTTGGGTCGACCAACAATATTCTGACGTCCCGGGAGAGTCCAAGACCAACCCGGGTTCCTTCCTTGGGCTTCTCAGACATAGGCTGGCATCTCGGGAGTGTCCAAGACCAACCCGGGTTCCTTCCTTGGGCTTCTCAGTCATAGGCTGGCATCTCGGGAGTGTCCAAGACCAACCCGGGTTCCTTCCTTAGGCTTCTCAATCATAGGCTGGCATCCCGGGAGTGCCCAAGACCAACCCGGGTTCCTTCCTAGGGCTGCCCAGAGCTTTAGGCTGGCATCTCGGGAGTGTCCACGACCAACCCGGGTACCTTCCTTGGGCTACCCAGTTATAGGCTGACATCCCGGCAGTGTTCAAGATCGACCCGGGCTCCTTCTTTGGGTTGCCCAGTCATAGGCTGACATCCCGGAAGTGTCCAAGACCGACCTAGGTTCCTTCCTTGGGCTTCTCAGTGATAGGCTGGCATCCCGGGAGTGTCTACGACCGACCCAGGATCCGTTCGTAGGCTTCTCAGTGATAGGCTGGCATCCCGGGAGTGCCCAAGACTAACCCGGGTTCCTTTCTTGGGCTTTTCAGTCATAGGCTGGCATCCCGGGAGTGCCCAAGACCAACCCGGGTTCCTTCCTTAGGCTTCTCAATCATAGGCTGGCATCCCGGGAGTGCCCAAGACCAACCCGG